>JAFFZH010013300.1:0-22086 GCA_018420115.1 Euura saliciscinereae
AAAAAAAAAAAAAAAAAAAAACGCCATCCTTATACCGAGCTCACATCAAATATGGCTGCAACATTTGTGCGATGCAAATATTAAGATATACGCCATTTTTTGGGGCCGGGGTGCCATTTTGGATAAATTATTAAGACTTCGAAAAAAAAACCTAACCTCAAATTCATGTCTCAATTCGTTTGATATTTTAGGTCACGTTTCCATTTTGTCAGGTGAATATGTTGGTGACAGGGGGTCTGTCCCGTTCCATTGCATAGGTGTTGGAGAGTGCTGCATTGCACTGTGGCGAAAGTTGATTGTGACGATAGCGAGTGAGTCCGTTGTGTCGCTTTGCTGTATGATGACGGCGTCGTGGACACTAATGGAATTAGGACCGAGCTGCGGGTACGCGCAATAATCGAGTAAACAAGCTCAGAGTTTATTATGACTACGTGCCAACGACAGCGCCTTGCATTGACGCCGTAGTGCAGCTTGCAGATCGCGAGTGATCATTATCACGTAATGATTACGTTATCGTGCGGTGTTGCGTTTCAACTACTCTGACAAAACTCTTAACCGTTGATACTTTCCCGATGCAATTTTTGCTGTTGTTACGATTTTGTTATTATATCCAAGAATAAATTCGGCTTGCATGAATTTCCTAAAATGATTGACGAGTGTTTTGAAAATTTCTGTGATCTTTCTCCAAGGGTCGGAACTCTGGTCAAATGCGATAATTATTTTACAAATTTCTCGCATAGGTATTACATAACAGATTTTAAAGCAGGTCTGGAAGCTTCCTCTAAAGTCTTTTTAACGTAGCACTGCACCGAGTTTCCAGCTGCAACACTATAAACAGTACAATGCAATATACACACCTATAGCTACGGTGGTGGAAATGGGTGGAAAAGTCAGAGTTGCTCGAGGGTTTCCCTCGAGTCTGCAGCAGAAGGCAGGCAGAGTTTCTTTTCTCTATACTCTATATCCTCAAAGAGTTACAAGCCCCCACCCCCAAAACCCGTTCAAGTATACGCATCTCTACGTACGAACGTATACATGAATCTATCCATCTATCTATGTATTACATACATCAGGATGTCGAGAGGTCGCGGATGAGGATGAGGACGAGGAAAGGACGAGAATTTCCAGCCTCTTTTCCTCCTCTTCTTATCCGCACATGCTCACATACCAGCGTCCATATATGTATGCCAATATATACGTATTCAGACCATAAGAGAGCGGCTCTTGAGTCAAGCCGAGGCACTCACCTCAGACCAGAAGAGATAGTCAGACAGTCAGATAGTCAGACAGGCAGACAGTCAGACGGACGGGCGGGTGAAAAAGTGTGAGAGAGTTACACAGAGAGTAAGAGGTTTTCGGTCGTTGCATATGCCATTCATATGCATGCATATTGTATTTTTTGCAGATGTGACTGGTAGCATCGCTGTTTCCTTTCCAAGTACACGGGTGTATGTATAGCGTGGTCCATAATTGGGTATTCCAAAATGTAGATGCAAACACGAAAAAGAATTAGTGTTGTTTCATTCCGCGTTTGGAAATCCCAAAAATCTGTATTCGTTGCAGAGTTATACGCTCTCGAAAAGACGAGTTGCAAAAAGTGGCCTCCGAAATGACATTTAGACCATTTTGTTCGTGTGTCTGAACGCGATTCCTCCTGGCACAGATGAGATAGGAGAACATACGGTGGTATGAGGTGTAGCTGGGAGAGAAATTTCATTGGCAACGATTTTGGGAAGAGTAAAAATTTCATCTAGAAACAACGTAACGCCGGCTGAGAATAAGAGCAATGGAAGAGAAAAAGGAAACCTTGGATAGAGAGAAAAAAGAATAGACTGGGGTTTCTGTATATGGGGCAAGCCACGCCAACTCGACCAGTGTTAAACCCCGACCATCTCAAAATCATTCCATGTTTTTTTCTAACATTCTACTCGGTAAAAAACGCGTCCTGCATTTTTTCTAGATTTTTTTTTTATCAAACCGATAATTTGTTATAAATTTTTGAAGTTGATTGAGAATGCCCTTTTTTGAAAATCTGAGAAAATCCTAAAAAATCCAGTGTATGACACAAAACAGCCCCCGTTTGGGGAAAAGTGGGCCGAATTAAAAAAAAAAAAATGTTTTCACTTAATTCGGAATTTCTTAATTCTTGAAACTGAAATTAACACAGGATCAAATTGTAAGCGTCAAATAAGGGTCAATTGGTGAAACCGAACGTTTCCGAGTGAATTCACCTTTACTTGACGCTTGCCGTTTGATCCTATGTTAATTTCAGTTTTTAAAATTAAGAAATTCCAAATTAAGTGAAACAAAATTAAAAAAAAAAAAAAAATCCGCCCGCTTTGTCCTAAACGGGGGCTGTTTTGTGTCAATCCACTGGATTTTTGAGAATTGATTCAGATTTTGAAAAAAGGACATTCTCAATCAACTTAAAAAATTGATAACAAATTAACGGTTTGATAAAAAAAAGTTTCAACAAAATTCAGAACGCGTTTTTTACTGAGTAGAATGTTAGAAAAAAACATGGAATGATTTTCAGATGGTCAGGGTCTAACACTGATCGAGTTCGCGTGGAATGCCCCATATGTAGAATATGGAGTGAAGGTGTTGCAGTCCAGTGTCTGTACGGATGAAGTGTATAGTGAGAAGTAATTCATGCAACTCTTGCGAACTCATCGAGCTTCGCAGATAGCATTTTTGACTTTGCAAATTCTTGGAAAATCAATAACCACAATTTTCAACCCAATTAAGCCATTGTCATTCCATTCGTGGAATGGTGAGCAGCAGGCGAGCAGTACTAATTAGACAAATCGTTTTTTACCTTCTGAATACTACGATTGATACTTAATTATCTGAGAAAATTGAGACCATCTACCGAACTTATTTTCTCTTCCGACTCATTATTTTCTCAGAATTGAAACTGCCGAGGGTTGAGTATAACACACTATTGCAAGTGTTGCAAAAGAACGGGAAGTAGTATTCGAAATGCACTCAGGGGTTGGAAAGAGTGTACCTGCTCCTGTTGCTTATAGAATGGAAAATGGAAAACGGAAAAGTGAATATTAATTATTGAACGAAATAGTAGTGCAGTACTGCAGGGCAAATGTAGCTTTAGATTATTTTCAGGACATGTCTGTCAGTTGGAAAGGATCAGATCATAGCACAGAGTTATACAGATATACTAAGTACCTATACCTATATATTTTGTACGGTGCACCGCGTTGATGGATTAACACTGGTATAACTTTGGAGTAACTTTGTTATTCGGCGATAAGCGCCAGGGTATTATAGCACGAGTCTGGGTATGGCCAGAACGGTTAATCAAGGATTTGTGATCTTAAGAGCACAGATTTTACCTCATTCTCATTTGATATCGTATTACTATGATTATCTCTATAATTCTGTAGCTCTTACATACCTATACATATAAAAAGATCAGTCAATTCGAAACTTTGGTATTAACTTTCAAAATCGAATGGAACAGCAATATGCAAAACGTTGCATCGAATCCGAAATGTTGCAGAAATATTGAAAAAATGATGAAAATGTGCGTTCCAACCGAAATATTTCCGCAACGTTTCAGAAATATAAAAAATTTTATATCGCATCTGTAATGTTTCGGAAACATGGCAAAAATTATGGAAATGTGCGTACCAATCGACATATTTCAGCAACGTTTCAGCAATATGCAAAACGTTATATCGCATCCGAAATGTTGCAGAAACATTGCGATAATAATGAAAATGTGCGTTTCAACGAAAATATTTCCGCAACGTTTCAGAAATATGAAAAAATGTTATATCGCATCTGAAATATTACGGAAACATTGCAAAAATGATTGAAATGTTATATTACGATTGACATCTGTCAGAAATGTTTCAGAAATATTGAGAATGATAAATTGCAATTGACATGCGTCAGAAACGTTTCTGAAATATTCCTAAGTTATGTTATGGATCTGAAACGTTGAAACATTTCGAAATATTTCTGAAATATAACGTGCCGTGTGAGTAGCTAGCTGATGGTGCTCTCGTCAACTAATGTACCTATATTACAACTCCAATTTTAGTAGTCGGAACACTCATTTTTTCAGTATGCCTCCAAATGTTATTTAATATAAAATTTAAGACATCAAAAAATTGAAATTTGAGATGCAAAAACCGCTGTCTCTGGTTCAGGATATCTTTTTCCTACCGATTTCACGTAACTTGAAATGCTTGCCGAAATGCCTGTTATCTGTGTGATTGTGAGTATAATGGTGAGGAAGTAGCCATGATGATAACTGATACGTTACTTGACCGAAATAACTCATGTAACAAAAAATTAAATAACTGGCTGCTGCATCAACCATCAGTATTTCTGGTGCAAAGCAGTCTTGTCCCGGACTTTGAACCGAGAAAACGTATACTTGTTTAATAATAATCTTTCGCTGCTTGAATGAATAATCTTCAAACATTCTTCACGTATCTCGATAGTATCACTTCCGGAGAACCTTTATTATTCATAACTGAAATACCTCCAAAGTTACAATATGAACCGTAATATCCACAGAAGTTTGTTGTTGCTATTGTTGTTCACCGACCAAATAATCTGTTTATGAAGGAAATTATACGGCTTCACCGTGCCGAAACTTTTCCTCTCTCTATTTCCTCTTTCTCTTCCTCTTTTCTAACTAATAATTACAAATTGTCAAGAGACCAAGGGCATAGCACGATACCGAAGTATTCCATTGTTCGCCAGCTGACCTTTCCTGCATTTTTCCCGTCCCCGTCCCCAGCTTCCGTTTTCATTTTACATCCATTCTACCCTCTGTATATAGTCCACCCGTCCGTCCCGTCGCTGCGGGCCCTTTGCTTTGGGTTAACTAAACAATTTACCTAAATAACTTTCCATCTCCTGAAATTACCCACGAAATTTCACACCATATTCTCTTTTTTCGTGTATTTGCATTTTTACATTTATAATTTGGTCCGTCGTGGAAAGTGAGGCAACAGAGAATGAAGAATCCACGAAAATGAGGAACAATTTTTCCTTTCTCGTTTCCTTTTATGATGAAATTTTTTTACGAAAATAAAACGAAGAAGGACTCAAGCAATCACAAAATGTGTACCTGGAACGAAAAAAGAATCCCAAAAATTTACAAAAATCGAATCCAAGTTTTGAATAATTGAAGACATTTTTGGAATTAGGGGTATGTATTTGCGAATTAGGGTTTTCACGGCGGGATTCACGATGCGGCAGTTTCGCACGACTGCAGAGGGCCGACTGGTTCGGAAAGACGTGGAATTTGCAATCAGGTACGAAAAAGCAAGAGAAGGAGAGAAAGACGTTTTGCAAAAATAAAAAGATAAAAAGAAAGGTAGAGGAAGAGAAAACAAAAATGGAGGGATGAAGGAGGGTGTAGTCTCGTCTTCTCGAACTCCCACGGCAAGCATCTGTGAATATGGAGAAGAGGAAGAGAGTGAAGAGAGATTTTATACAGGTTCAGCTCGCAACGAGCTGGAGGAGGCTACGGGCTCGCAGCCTTTACCCTCCCTCTCGATCGGGTGCTCGTTCAGATGCGAACGAATCCGCTTGCAAATGAATTTTCAGTCCTGTGAAGTGGAACATTTCATTTGCATCGCGTCCAACCCCCACGCCCCAACCACCCACAATACCCTTCGCCTCTGGCATCACCGAAATATGTTAACGCGTTGTGACAGTTGCTCAACAAATATTCTCCACCCTGAACTTTATTATCAATTCATTGACGCGCGACATTTGCTTAGTAAGCTTCAATAGCTGCATTTTTTTCCAGATTCAACAATTGCAGTGGAGTTAATAATCAGGGCCTTCGGTGTCTAGGAGAATAAATCGTATCACGGCTTCTTTTTATCAAGTGCTTATGATAAGTTCCTCTGTGTTTGATAGAGTTGACAATAATAATCAGAGAGATTAAGATACCAGATAGATAGTCCCTCTAACTCTATCTGCTTTACGTCATGCCATAGTTTTGCCAAACTTGGTCTTAGCCTCTGCCAAGTTCTCGCAGTTTGAACGAAAGTTCAAGCAATTAGGAGAGAAGGCACTTTGTGGATTAAACCAGACAGGGATATCTTACTGCGACAGAGATCTGTATAGACATATGTACAGTATATAGGTAAAGAGGGAAACGTCGTAGATATCTAACTCAGGAGTCAGGGTATAGTACATAGGTACACAGGCCTTACGCTGATCGCATGTGTATTCCTTGAGTCTGACCATCGGACAATAGTATACCGCGGTGGGTGGTCAACCTCATAGAATACTCACTAGAATTTCAGCTATCGCATCGTCAGCATCCTAAATCACGATTGAATAAAATGGCATAGGTTTCCGTCTTCGACGATTAACTTTATTTGTGTAGGTGTAGGTGTAGCCAACGGCCATTAGGAAGGATTTCTAACATTCGCTATCATGCTGATCGGCCTTTCAAGTCGTTGGATACTTAACTGGAGTATATTTGTGTGAGTGGTGATAGTCACTATTTATTTGCAATTTCAATTACACACACTGCACAGAATTACCCGATCACTAACAGAGTGACCTCGACTTGTACGTCATTTGAGAGTAAATTCACATTCCGTTGAATGTAGTCATGGATCTCAACAAAAGTAATCTAGCCAGATTCTTCGTGAGATTTCGGAAATCGAGAAGCAACATCTTTCTGATGTCGTTTGTATCTTGTGCTATCCAGGGTGATTCCCACAAAAACGAGCAGGCAAATCAGTATCACGTTTTACTCAATACGTATTTTTGCAAAAGCCAATATGTAAAGAAATGAAGACAAGAAAAATCGAGATAAAAAAGTAGGCTACGAAGTGCCGAGTGGGCTTAACTGCTCCTCCGTGCTTTTCAACCATCTGCAGACTCACCATTATCGCACGGTACATTGTGGTATATAGGAAGACGGTAAAGTCGTTTCACTTTACCCGACCGAATAGCCGTGAGTAAGCGTTTGTGATCTTTGTATAGTTGTCTTTCGTTTGTGTAGCAGAGTTCACAATCAGGCATTGCACTGCAACTGTAGGAGTTGCAGTGGTATGTTTTTCGGGTGCAGTATAGCAGAACCGTGCAAGGCAAGGGGCTTCAGAGAAACGGCGATGGAGGATAGTGTGGGTAGGCGAACCGTAGTACCTACCGAGCTAGTCGGTAGTAGTCGATCAACCGAAACCAATTTCCCTCTTTTCCTCAGCTAAAAGGAAGGAAAAGGGTCTGCAGCTCGAGCTACAGTGAGCTGGCTGACGTGGGACACGTACCATCGTTCAGAGAAAGCGCTCACCGCAAACGAAATTCGGAACGAATTCGGCTCTAGCTAAGCTAAATACTGACGGAGAGACGAAAAACAGGAAAAACGATATCGTACGACCAAAACAGTTCCGTACACTGTTGAAGCTGACTAAATTTCCTAAAAAATAAGGTTTCTCCTATGTTTCTCGTGGGGCGCATAAGTTCATATAGTGGTAGCTGCTGAAAGTTGAGGGATTTTTTGGTCTTTCCACAATTTCCTTCTACAAATGACTATCAAACAGAAAAGAGGCCAATGGGTTCCCTAAATTAATGCCTATATGGTGCTGAAATTTCCATTCCCTGGTGGGTGATGTGAACTGGAAGTAGAAGGTTGGCTTCATAGGGGTTCGGAACCAACTGAACATGTTTATTTTCAGGGTAGACTAACCTGGTTACACAATAGATGCGTACTGAGAGTTCAGCAGCGTGGTCTGACCGGGATGATCGATAATGTGGGATTGAATGAATAAAAATAACCTGGAGCTTGGGCGAGGTACCTATTACATCCATGCATACAGCTGGCCGTTTAGCTCAGTGGCAAGCCTGCCACATGTGCACCTTACACTATAGGTATAGCCTGGTCGCAGTGGCAAGTGGGTATCGGTTCTTCGGCTTATCCAAAGATGCAGTAAGGACCTATACCAGTTTAATCTCATATACCAATAGTGTAGTCTACGTGTGAAATGTGTGCTTCGAAAAGCCAGACAGACTCTCAGACGGCGTGGTGCAATATGTTAATATACCTTCAGAAGGAAGCCCAGTCGTATTATTTTTCAAAAATTCAAGATCAACTATAGCTGATGGTACTTTGATCAATTTTCAATAGTTTGAAACGAAACCGAAAATTGGCCACCATAAGGTCCAAAAGTTTGTAAGACAGTGGAAGAACCCTCCATCTAAGCAATGTGTGTGCGCACTGTGAACAATTCTCCATTATCCGTGTAAAGGTCCTTTTAATCACTATTATGTAGCTAAACTTTCTAGTGGCAAACAAGCTTGAGCTCCTTATGTACGCCGATACGGTTGAACTAATATGTAGATGTTTTCGTAGGACCAGACCAGAGCGACAGAGATGGAGACAGGGATGAAGGGGTGACTAAAGAGTAAGGGAGCTTAGCCAAACGATCGTTGGTTAATAATCCTTTCATTTAACTTTCAAAAGGAAGCCATTAAAATTGCAAGAGCCTTGTATGTACTGCAGTAGCGATACCGAGCCATCTGCTCAACTACCAAACAAGAAAGCTTAAGAGGTTTCGCTACGCGTTGCATACGTTAATAATTCATAATGACTGTGTCGCTCGCTTTACCATGCTACAAAATATCCTAACCTCACCCGACCCGAACCTAACCTCGTGGAGCTACACCGTACCGCGGAGAAACAAAAAACCGACGCAATTAGTAAAACCGGAGAAACAGACGAACGCGGATATTTTTCGTCTTTCTTCTTCTATCTTGAAAAACAAAGGGTGCGCAAAGCCCGACGCCATTTTTCACTCAAGTGAAGTCTTTTAGACAACTATGATGTAGAAACTTCTAGACCTTTCGACTTCTCTTAGACAACTTTAAATCATCTTTCGAACGAATTGTACATCTATTACACGCATATATTTCGTGTACCTACTTTGAGACGAATTTTGGACGTTTTCGTCAAATGCTGCTGGACTTTTTTAGAACAGCTTTCAGACGTGCATCCGTACTTTCCGACGTCTCCTTTGTGACTTTGAACAACTTTCACGAATGATTCTGGAATAGGTACTGATTTGATAAATTATTCATTAGTCGACTTATTTCACCTCTGAATACTTTCAGACTACTCTGCAGCAACTTCTATGGGATGTCTTCTTGCCTACTCCGTACTTTCAATTTCAGATTAAATTGTCACAATATCTTCTAAACAATATTAGAGCGAATTCGAGTACAGAGCCAAAACCCTGCATATGGGTCTGTCCACGTCATTTCACCTATTAGCCTCCAGATCGCAACATTTTTTATTTGCTTCGTGATTTTTCCTGTTGTTGTCATTGCATTAAAACATTTTACCGATAGAAAAAAAAATTTATCATCCCAGACCTAAAAAATAGTGTCGAGAATTACCCAGCGTCCGGCATTACCCTGCGTATCCCTATCTTCCATTCGTCACCGTGAAGAGACTCACAGTGCAGGTCTGTCAGTGTTGATGGATTAGTAGTAGTCCTTTCAAAAATGAGTACTACAACAACCAGGGCGGAAGTGTACTTTCCTTGAATCATCGTATACCTTATACAGTTTAACTAATACATCAGGAATAAGAAAACGCCCGCGGTCGATACGTTGCGCATGATGCGACATTAATTTTATGCACGAATAATTGAATTAGAGGCTTGAAACGTCACAGTACACGTACTTTACACAGTGTGTATACTCCCTGTTTGTGATTGATTTCTTCATCGCGGATTCACGGTTCACCGACGTACCACAATGACAACGACGGGCAGGTTGAAATCGAAAGAAAGATAAACAGAATGGAGACAAGGAATGAGAACTTGGGTCTTTGATTCAGTACACGTTCAGATTTTCTTTCATTTTGTAATTCTTACCTGCAATTGTGAACTCGAGGAGAGTTTCTGCCCTCGTGAACTCTTCACCCCGGTTATTATATCCATAGACAATGTGAAAATCCTGTGGTATAAACAGAGTTTGTAATGTGGGGTTAAGACCTAAATCGGCGTCTAGCAGACTTGATGATGTGGCGTCTTACAGACCGCGTTTAACTGAGGCCATGCACTCAACAATACCTATGGTACAAGTTGGGTATTAAATACGCTCGTCATTTCCGCGAAAGAACAATTGGTTCTTCTCCCACGACGTGCGTTCGTCTTTCGCTCGGCTTCAGTATTCACCTGTGTATGTTATGCACACATTTAACTATCCCGGTATTGTAGGTATGTTTGTTAAGCTTCAACACGAACTGCATCGACCCGTCGTTCACATCCTGCGATTCAACACGTCGTGTGTCTTTAGGTTTTTCTGTATTTATTATCTTCTACTTTTTCATGTATACTTTATTTGTAGCTTCTTCCGCTTAATTTTATCCTCTTTCCTATTATTCTTAATCGTCGTCATCGCTCTCTACCTTCCAACCAACCGCCAAGGTTTAATTGCTCTCAGAAGCAAAAGGATCATGGGAAGAAGGTAAGCGCGAACATTACTCAGTGTCCCTCCGAACGCATGAATCACGTAGCCAGGATTAAGGCTGGCCAGCCATGACGATCATCATCATTCGGATTGAACATATTTTTTCGCAAAATATGCATTCGTAGAGACATGCAGCGAGAGTAAAAATGTATAGCACACATCAACAGAATTTGGAGGACACAGAATTATGAGTCAAATTATCATACGTTTCTGTTCCGATTTCGGTTTTGATAATCTGATAAACGATTCTATGGAATTGTTCACAGAATTTTATTGGCATGAATGTGCTTTTTTCCCTCCTTATTGGTTACATCCTATAGCGCGTATAGCGCAAAGCAAGTACCAAAATTCCATGAATGTGCTTTGAGTAAGATTCAGGAAAATTTTGCGAGTCACTGATTTGGTTTGAAGAAATTCTTCGGATTGAATAAGATTTCATCAAGCTTCACGAAAGTTGGGTAAACGACTAAATTTATCTAATTAGGCGAGGAAGATATCGATCAAGTCGAGTCAAGAGAAATCTCAGTTTTTAACGTTTCGGCCACAGGTTCGTAGCCCTCTTCAGAAAAACTGTTTATTGAAAAAACCAAAGACCAAAATTGTAAAATACATATGAACAAAATAAACGAAAGATAATATAAAGGAATACCTGTGACTGGGAATGGATCACTTATCATAATCAACATTTCATGAAGATGTGGAGGTCAATGCTGCAACGAAAGATCAATCTGATTATCTCGACTTGATCGATATCTTCCTCACCTAATTAATGATGTCGAGTGATCACGCTAACCCTTTAAAAGACTAAATTTATCATTTATTCAATCTCACGAAATTGACTTGACATAATTTTATGAAATATCGTTGACGAATTTCTGAGTGCAAGATGACGTACTATGTCATACATGGTATCATCCCCAAGCCCCTCAAGATTATTGGAAAAAAAAAGGAATGAGGAATGAACAGAAAGATCCGAAATATCCTTGTACCTACCTCGGTAACTAGATTGAAGATGTGACTTTGAGACAGAATTCTTCATGAACATGACAAATTATCTTACCATCCTCGCAAGCAGCTTACTTTCAGCTTCTGTTATCACGAGAATATATTCGTAGTTTCTGAGAATGAAGCAATGGTTAGGGATCCCCAGAAAATTAGATAAATCGTTCGTATACTTTTAATGTAAATGTCGTGTCCCAGAATTTGGAATTGTCCCTGTCTGGTTCGATGCTGTGAAATGCTGATTAGTCGGCCTGGCTGAGATAATAGGGTGTAAAAAAGAAAAAGAATAATGCAAAGAATCGGTTCTTAGCCTCCTCGAGTTTTTCCAAGCTGGATTGATGAGAGTCAAAATTAAAATGACGGAACGAAAAATGGCGACGAGGGTTGGAATAAAAATAATCACTGACTAAGCGAAGTTGTCGAGGGAGTCCGAGTGACGCTGCCTCCTGGTTTACAGTCGGTTCTGATTTCTCAGTCTCCGAGATGGAAGTCTTGTACAAAAGAAGGAAACGGAATGTGCAGGAAATAGGGTCCCCCGGGTTCGTACCCACCTTTCTGACGTTAGTAGGTCCTGTCGACACGTTGAGAAAGAGGAGCAAAACGTACAAAGCAAAAACCAAAAGGGAAAAGCACGAGGAAAAAGGCATGAAAGCAAAAAATAAGGCGAGGTGGAAGTGAAAGTGGATGTGGAAATGGAAATTGAGGATATTGACACGTATCTATCTGTTATTTCCCATTATTTTCAAGTTCCACCGCTGAATCTCCATATGTGTCAAACACGTTTTCGCATCTCAACCCTCAAGTCTGGGTTTTTCCCCTATCACAGAAGTGATGCTGGAAGAATGAGGATATTGATCATTCGCTTGGAAAAAAAATGACTTCTGTCAGCCATTGGACACTCTGGCACCGGAAGCATTTCTGCCTCGGTTTTCACATTCTTTAGGCAAACGGCAAAAGTACATAAGAGACATTTTCGAAGAAATTGAGTAGGTGATATGTGTTTGAATTCACGTAAACCACGTTTGTCCAAAAAGTCAAAGAAACACCATGGGATATTCTCAATTATTTAATTTATCGGACTAGGCGAACCAAAATTAATTTAGTTAAATAATTAAATAACTCAATTCGGTTCGCCTAGTCCGATGAATTAAGAAATTGAGTACGTAACTATAGCGAACGATAGGATATTGTTAAAAGGAAGTTCATTCGAAGCAGTTCCGAACTAGGATGGCAACCAATTTCGAAATATGGCCTCTTTTTATGGGCCTCTGAAAAATAACCGAGGGGGTTATTTATCCACTCATGAAATAGTTCGGACACACATTTTATGAAATACTATAAAATACCCATAAAATACCTATGAAGTGATTGCGAAATTCGAAATAGTTGGGGCACACTATTTTGAAGTGGTTACCCCCTGGAAAGTAACTAACATTGGACTGAATTTGATTCGATTTAGATACAAAAAATCAGCCATTTTGAAACCGGTAGCCGTTCCGTTTGGCCTTTTGAAAGATTTCAGTCCTACTGCCTGGGCCACGGAATTGGATAAATTTCAAGTGTAATTACATTTCGAAGTGCTGGGGTGTATAAAGTTTTATTTTTAAGACTCCGATTCAACTTATCACGAAGGGCAAGAATAAAAACCCTCCATCCATCAAATGAGGACAGCCTTCGATCCCGGGGTTCTAGAGAGAAAAATGTAAATCCAGAGGCTTGGGAAGAAAAAAAAATGGAAATCCTCTTCTTTTCTGTCTTTAAACATATCTGCGAAAGTATGAAAAGTCCTCGAGTTTTATAATTTTTCTCTTTCTCTCTCTTTCTCTCCCTTGGCGGTGGGAACATCCTTTAAAAATCACGCCATCGTCGTCGGCCCATTCCATCGTTTTGACTCGGTGTTATTAATCTAATTCTACGAGCTGTTGGTTCTTTAACGTGAGAATCTCTGCAGTATATATCCTTGTAAATTTAATTCGAGGATCCTTCACTCTCCGCCCTTGTAAAAGGAACTTGGGGATTTAACTGGGTTCCCCTATACCTACCCACCTCCGTACCTCCATTTATTCCCCAGCTACCTACACCTCGTCGCGTCCTCGGCTTCGGCTTCGGCTTAGGCCTGGGCTCGGTGAAGCTCAAAAGAAATCTTTAATTACAAAGTTGGCGAATTGTTTAACCAAAACCCACGGCAACCTGTGCCGAGGAGCTCTGTGTCTGGAATATTTGATTTCCTACATTTCACACCTCTCAAGTAGATGTAGTACAACAGTCACTCGCTTCGCATTAACCCGTGAAAGTGTAGGTGTTGAGATTGATTAAACTAGAGTTCCTAAGTTACCAAATATTACTAGATCTGGGGGAAAACTAGTGCAATATATACTTACCCATCTACTTACCTTTTGTACTTCATGACTGTAAGAGACGCCGTCGAGTTATAACGTATCTAATAAACGAATTGTTAAACGATATTTATCCTATTTATTCTGCGCCATCAGGTTATGGGCCCAGGCAGTGAATAAAAATAAATCGTTAACATCGAATTGAGTAACGAGAGAAAGTAATATTTTGTTGCTTGGGACTCGTGAAAAATAGTAAAAATTAGACGACGCGGTTAACCTCGAAAGATACCACACCAAGCAACATGGCGGGCGCGTCAGGCCTACCGGCTTTAGACAAGTTAAAAGGTAGAGAGAATTACCCGACGTGGAAGATAGCCATGGAAGCCTACCTACAGTACGAGGACCTGTGGGGGTGTGTTATCGGGACGGCGGAGTACATAGCGGATTCTAAAAAGGTTATTAAGGCAAGATCTCGGATTCTTCTATCGATCGACCCTATAAACTACGTACACATCCAGAGAACAACGACTGCCAAGGAAGCTTGGGACAAACTGCAAGAGGCGTTTGAGGACTCAGGGCTCACACGTAAGGTTGGCTTACTTAGAACCTTAGTCTCGACACAGCTTAGTAATTGCCAGTCCGTTGAGGAATACGTAAACGTGATAGTAACCACGGCACATCAACTGAGCGGACTTAACATGTCGGTGCCGGACGACTGGGTTGGAGTGTTGCTGCTGGCGGGTTTACCTGAAGAGTACAAGCCTATGATAATGGGACTGGAAAGTTCAGGGCAGGCGATTACTGCAGACTCCGTCAAAACAAAATTACTCCAGGAAGTCAAGGACACCGGGAGCTCAGGTCAGGAGAGTGCTTTCTTCTCCAAAGGAAAGAAGAAGAGGATCCCAAAGTGCTTCAAATGTCAAGCCAAAGGACACTACGCAAACAAGTGCCCGGAGAACAAATCTGAGTCGAAGCCACCACCGGCGCCAAAGCCACCCGAAGGAGAAGCCAAGGGTAAAAGCAAGCCGAAAGCATTTGCGGTTTACCTTACATCCCAAACAACCAAGAAAAATGCCTGGTATGTGGACTCGTGTGCCTCAACGCACATCACATCGGATCGCAATAACCTCAAGAGTGTCTCACCATACACTGGAGGAGGCATCGCGGCAGCGAACCGAAGCAGCATGCAAGCTGAATGGATCGGTGAAGCTGCAATCCGAGCAGTCACAGAGGCAGGAGTCGACGAGATCATAGCAAAGGATGTGATCCACGTACCGGACAGCGCCGTCAACCTGCTGTCGGTGAGTAAAATGGTAGCAAAAGGCTTATCAATTCACTTCACACCGCAGGACAGCTACGTTGAGGATGACGAAGGGACGAGAATGGCAACCATGGTCGACGAGGGAGGCATCTTCAGACTCGAGACGGCTACAGAGAAGGTCTACTTTGCGGCGAAGACGCAGACAGCGGACCTATGGCATCGAAGGCTGGGACATCTCAGCGACCGGAGCGCACAAGCACTCAGCAAGGGTGCAGCTACCGGAGTGCCAATCGAACACTTTGAGAGCTCAAATTGCAGAGCTTGCATCCAAGGCAAGTTTCACCGAAGCCCATTCCCAAAGAAGGGCAGAAGAGCTCGTGAACCACTGGAACTGATTCATTCAGATCTGTGCGGACCCATGGAAACAACGTCGATGGGTGGATCGAGGTACATGCTAACCTTCATAGACGATTTTACCCGGAAGGTCTTTATATATCTCCTCAAACACAAGAGCGAGGTAGTAGAAACTTTCGCAGAGTTCAAAGCTAGCGTCGAGCGACAAACGTCGAAGAAGATACGCATCCTGAGAACGGACAACGGGACGGAATACGTCAACAAGAAGATGAAGAGACAGCTAAAACGAGCGGGCATCAGGCACCAGCTGACGATTCCGCACACGCCAGAGCAAAACGGGCTCGCTGAGCGGATGAATCGTACGATTGTGGAAAGGGCCAAATGCATGCTGTTTGGAGCTGAGTTACCCAAAAACTATTGGGGAGAAGCTGTAAACACAGCAGCCTACCTGATCAACAGGTCTCCCGCCAAAGGACTGCGTGGGAAGACACCTGAAGAAGCATGGACTGGTGAACGACCTGACCTAAGTCACCTGCGATCGTTTGGCTGTAGGGCATACGTTCACGTACCCAAAGCAGAAAGAAAGAAGTGGGACCCCAAAGCCCAAGAAAGGATCTTTGTTGGCTACTGTGAAGGCTCAAAGGGGTACAGACTGGTTAACCCACACAATCAGAAAATCGTTCGTAGCAGAGACGTCGTATTCCTGGAAGATTCTGTGGTACGAGAAGAGGGCACACAAGTAGATAACTACTTGCCAATCTTCGACGACGAGAATGAAGGAGACGACAGGGCTGCGGGAGAAGCGGACAGGGACATCGAAAGCGAAGAAGAGGACGAACCTGAGGAGGAAGGCGAGTCTGAAGACGAAAACGAATCCGAGAACGATGAGGAGGCCGAAGATGACGCGATCAGCATCGCATCGTCAGACACGGACGAAACCGTCCGGGAGATGGCCGCAGATAGCGATCCGGATTGCGAACCTGAACTATCGGACGATAGTGAAGCAGATTCGTCAGACCTTCAAGCGATCGAGCCTGACGCCAATGCACCAGAACCAAGAAGGTCGACAAGACCACCGAAACCAATCATTCGTGACGACTACGTTTCTTACCTGGCAATGGGAAGCTTACCGACAGACCCATTGACTGTCGAAGAAGCTTTGAGCCGACCGGATCGAGAAGCCTGGTTGGAAGCTATCGAGGAAGAAAAGAGATCACTGATTGAGAACGAGACTTGGGAGTTGGCTGCACCACCAGAGAACGGACGAGTCTTGGACACTAAGTGGGTGTTCCGGACAAAAAGAAATGCATCGGGTGACATCATCCGAAACAAGGCCAGACTAGTGGCGCGAGGCTGTAAACAAACAAAAGGAATCGATTATCAAGAGACTTACTCACCGGTAATCAGATACACGTCGATACGTTTTCTCTGTGCCTTAGCTGTTAAATTTGGTCTCAAAATGCACCAATTAGACGTGGTAACGGCATACTTACATGGAGAAATCGACGAAGAGATTTACGTGCAGCCGCCACCAGAGCTTCAGGACCCGGACCAACGAGGACGCGTCTGGAAATTGAAGAAGGCCATCTACGGTTTGAAACAGAGCGGAATGTTATGGAACCGAAAACTTGATCAGACACTACGAGAAATAGGGTTGGTGCAATCAAAGACAGACCCTTGTGTTTACTTCAAACGAGAAGGGAATCACCGACTGATTCTGGGAATCTATGTAGATGACATAATTGTGCTATCGGACAGCGACAACGTTCTGAGTGCCACCAAGCGAAAGCTTGCCGAGAAATTCAAAACGAAGGACCTGGGAGAGGCTAAGCACTTGCTCGGACTCAGGATAACGCAGAACAGGAAGCGTGACGTCGTGGAGATAGATCAGGAGAACTACGTTGAAGAAATCCTTCGCAAGTTTGGTATGGAGAGCTGTAATCCAGTACACACACCGGAGGATCCTAACCAGAAACTGTCAAAGGAGCAGTGCCCGACTTCGGACACAGAACGAGAAGAGATGGGAACTGTACCTTACCGCGAGGCTGTAGGAAGCCTGATGTACGCAAGTCAAGGTACGCGACCCGACATATCACACGCAGTTGGCATGGTAAGCAGATTTTCCAACGATCCTGGGAAAGCTCACTGGAACGCCGTAAAACGCATATTCCGATATCTGCGAGGAACCGCAAACACTAGAATACGATTCAGCGTAGACGGAAACCACACCGTTGAAGGATATGGAGACGCAGATTGGGCAAATGATCTCGATGAAAGACGATCAATCACCGGCTACATTTTTCTGCTACAAGGAGGACCAGTATCTTGGCAAAGCAAGAAACAGAGCACAACCGCCTTGTCAACGACGGAGGCGGAATACATGGCATTATCAGCCACCTGTCAAGAGGCGCTGTGGCTTCGATCACTCGCAAGAGAAATTGACCCAAGTCCAGCGCCATCAAGTATAACGGTTCACTGCGACAACCGAGGGACGGTCGACCTAGCCAAAACTACAGGCTATCGACCACGCACCAAACACATCGATGTAAAACATCACTTCCTGCGGAAACACGTCGAACGAAAAGAAATAGACTTGAAACACATTCCGACGGAAGAGATGACGGCAGACGGATTGACCAAGGCGCTATTCCGACCGAAGCTGGAAGCGTGCAAGAAACGCATGGGTTTGACAGACCCAAGGAATTCAAGGAGTTCTATGAAGTAGTTTATAATTTAACTTTTAAAAATTTCAAATATGAAAGTTGATGTAACTACTAGTTTATGTGGGGGTGTTGAGATTGATTAAACTAGAGTTCCTAAGTTACCAAATATTACTAGATCTGGGGGAAAACTAGTGCAATATATACTTACCCATCTACTTACCTTTTGTACTTCATGACTGTAAGAGACGCCGTCGAGTTATAACGTATCTAATAAACGAATTGTTAAACGATATTTATCCTATTTATTCTGCGCCATCAGTAGGGCACTTAATTGCTCATTCATTTAAACTCAAGGTATCTCAATCGCGGTGGAGATTCTTTACTCCTCGTAACACGGCAAAAAACGAACTCCGACGAAAACCGTTTAAAAGTGAATTTCGTAGTGAAAATATCAACCTTGGTAAGATCTAGAGTCGAATAGGAATCCTGTTGCAAAAACAAGCTTCATGGTAAAAAGCAAACAGTTTACTGACTTGTCAATTTGGATGTACTACATTTGATCATAAGATTGCAGGGATTTCAAAATTCCTCAAAGATTTCAAAAGATTTCGGATGATTTCGAACAAAGCTAAGAGATTTCCATATATTATTAAAGGTTTCAAGAGATTACATGAATTCCAAAAGTTTTCAGAAAAATATCTAGAGGGATTTCGAAGGATTCTGAAGATTTCGAGTATTTCAAAAGATTTCATAACATTCACAAAGGGCTGTACACCAGGTTTCGAAGGTGATTAACTGCTTGGGAGAAGTCTTCCGAACCACGACGTGTCGGATTTGATCGAAATATACCTGTTTGATCGATTAGTTGAAAATAACAAGAACGTAAGAAATAAGTTGAGAATGTATCACTCGACATTATGTAACTTCCCCTATTAGTTAAGGATGTAAGAATATGAAGTTTTGGTATTCCCAGTGATTCAGGTGTTGAAAGATGAATTATGTGTCGGCAACGAACCCTGAATCTCGGGGTGTTTCTTGGCTTTCATAAGTTTGCAAAATGTTTAATCATAGGATACTCGATTTGGTGGTTCCGTTTGTCAGCGTTTGAAAGATGAGATTGTATAAAAATTTGGAAATACTTTAACCGCAAGCCATCCATGGGTTTAATCTTCTTTGGGCTCGAAGAAAAGTTGGCGGTTATCCAAGCGCTGGTGGATGCTGCAGTTGCTAGAAGTGAAAATTAAGAATCGCTTTCCTCTCGATGGAGAAAATAAGTCATGTATAGCTACGTTCATACATTTTTTGCTTTCTTTCTTTTTCTTCACTGTCTCGATATCGCATTGATGAAACTATCTTCTTTCGGACGAAAGTTCTACCGCTCTTTTAATTGGATATAAATCCAATTTAGAATGAATCAGATTTTCAGTGAGCTTGCAGTTCGGGGTGGTGAATAATGACTGCAGTTTAGTCAAAGATATTAGATTACTCGATTCAATTTTATCCCTTTCCGAAACAAAAAAGTTTCGCCCCTTTAACTTTTCCCTTCTGCGATGCCATGCTATGCCGGTCCCCACTTTATTTTTTCGTCACGGTACCTGCGAGGTCTACTGACCGAGGAATCCCAGGAGATAACTAAGTTCTTCGTTTCTTGTCGGATATAGCAGTGCTTCCGCCGCCTGAGTTCTGTCTTGCCTTTAGCTGCTTTCAGCTAAAAGTCAGGACTGAAAATTCAATGAGTTCTGTTTCGTTACGTTGACAATAGCCGCGGGGATCAGGTCGACGATCACTAGAAGAATTCTTATTCCAGACGCGGTATCGCATCACCCGGAATAAAAATGGCTCAAGATCCTAAGACCAGGGCTGAAGCTTCGACTACACTTCGTTTCTTTATATTCATTTATACCAATCTATTCATCTGATTACAGTCACCCGCTATAGTCCCCATTATCATAAAATAACATCAGACCGCTCCAAACTTTGACGCGATATTCTCATACTCTACTAATTATTTGATCTCATGTTCGACGGTGAGATGAAGCCAACCGGCACAAGTTAGGGATGTGAATTTTGCGGGGTTTTGAATCCATAATTATATCCCCTTTGGCGTAAGGAATAAAGCAAATGGCTTTTGTTATACGAGATACCGTGTCAGGCTCCTTTTCTACCCAGGGAACTAACAACGCCACACCATGAATAGACGATATTAAGACGGTGACAAGGCCGAGAACGAAGACGAAGCCAGCCCATGAGCCCAAAGACAAACTTTGGTGTCTGGGTGGAGCTCAGGCCCGGGCTAATTAGCACCTGCACGGATGTATTCAGTCTTTCAATATCTCTATGGCACCTCATTCACCCACTTTCAATCCCTCTTTTTCCAGTCTCATGCATCTCACTATGACTCATCCAGATCATCCACTGGAATTTCATGGAAAGCCCAATTAGGTCGCAATTCAGCATTTAGACTTGAGAAATGTGAATTCACCGCTATTGTTGGTACAGACAGAATACCTTCCACGATCGTATAATCAGAGCAATCATCTCATCGATCATAGAATTTTGCACAATCTCTCAAAAACTCCGCTTCGCTGTCGAGGGATATTGTAGCTAAACTTTATACAAATCAGGCGACTAGTGACAGCAAGTGATTCTGATCAATATCATGCGAAACATTGAAGATGATTTTGAGAGCTTACTTTCAAGTTGAGAGTTTACCCTTATGTTGTTTCAAGTTGGGGTGCGAATTTACCGCGAAATTTGAAAGTAAATCCTCAACTTGAGGGTATAAACGAAAATAATTTTCTTGCGGCCATGCAAGTACTGAGCGCGCTCAATGCTGCCAACAATTAACTTTATTTATCGTTTAGTGTCCGGTATCCATTTTGCTCCAATCTTGTATTATCACAGTATAAAGCAATATATTTCTTGAGTCACAGTGTAACCATGAAGTTGGAGGGTATCCTCAACATTTGGGATATATTCGTGACTATAGTATATATATATATACTAGGGGGGCTCTGCCCCCCTGCGCGCTTCGCGCGCCAACCCCCCGATTTGGGTTGTATTCAGTAATATTTTGTACATGGTGAAAAAAGTCAAGAAGAAGAAATTGAAAATTCTGTATGGAATGAAAACGCGTGATCTCGGTTATAGTGGTTCCGCGCGAAAGGTTTCTGCACGGATTACTGGGAGATTGGGATCCCATGATTCATATACTAAGTGTGAGTGGTTTTTTTACAGTTTTAAACAGTTTTCTGTATCATGACTTGACATGTCCTGACATGACCTGTTATGACCTGACATGACCCGACATGACCTGTTACGCCTGACATGAGGTTTCTGCACGGATCACTGAAAGATTGGGATCCCATGATTCATATACTAATTGTGAGTGGTTTTTTACCGTTTTTAACAGTCCTGTCCTGACATGACTTGTTGTGACCTGACATGTCCTGTTATGACCTGACACGTCCTGACATGACCTGTTATGACGACTTCGGTTCGGCTCTTTCCGGAAGACTTCGGGTATTTCCGGAAGACTTCGGATCTTTCCGGAAGACTTCGACTATTTCCGGAAGACTTCGGGTCTTTCCGGAAGACTTCGGGTGTTCGTGGGGGATTCTGGGTAATCTCTGGGGGATTAGGTTAGGTTAGGTTAGGTGGGGGAATTCGTGGGGGATTCTGGGTAATATTCTGGGTTAGGTTAGGTTAGGTTAGGTTAGGTTAGGTTAGGTTAGGTTAGGAACACTTTGGACAGGGGAACGACGGAACGGGGGAACACTTTGGACAGGGGAACGGCGGAACTGGGGAACACTTTGGACAGGGGAACGGCGGAACTGGGAATCTTGACACGGCGGCGGCGGCGGCGGCGATATCTTTATATAATATAGAGCGATATCGGGAAGTGGTGGGAGTGGAGGGAGTGGAGGGGAGAGGGGCCAGGGAAGGAGGATTCTGGGTAATCTATGTGGGACGGGGGGGGGGGGGGGGGGGG
>JAFFZH010013300.1:22186-44363 GCA_018420115.1 Euura saliciscinereae
GGGGGGGGGGGGGGGGTCCGATGAATAGCAGAGGCAAATCCTGGCTTATGGCAAAAATCGTTTGGTCAAATACCAGAAGGGATCTGGTCAAATAGCGGAGGTAGCCTGTCGAATAGCAGAGGTAAAAATTTGTTTATTCGTCAAATAGCAGAGGTGGTCTGGTCAAATAGCGGAGGTAGCCTGTCGAATAAGACCTGGTTTAATAGGAAAATTCGTTTATTCGTCAAATAGCAGAGGTGGTCTGGTCAAATAGCCGAGGTAGCTTGTCGAATAGCAGAGGTAAAACCTGGTTTAATAGGAAAATTCGTTTATTCGTCAAATAGCAGAGGTGGTCTGGTCAAATAGCCGAGGTAGCCGGTCAAAGGGAGGGGGGGTCCTCGATTGCTGAAACAGCGGCGGCGGCAGCGGCGATATATCTTTATAATATAGAACGATATATACCATCATATTTAATAGGTCTCGTAAAAACTGAGGACTCTCAAGTACAGTCGGCTACAACCGAGGCTACAACAGTTCCCTCGAAGATGTTTAGGTGTAACTATCAAAATTCGAGGTGACCCTGAAACTTGAGGGTTGTTAAGACCAAGAAGTTCTTTTGCGAGAGGTTATTCACATGTCAAATCGTTGTATGTATGTACGTCGCCTAGGAATCGATTTAGAATCTTCGGAAATTACATAAAATCAGTTGAAATCAGTTGAAATTGGGCGAAGTTATATAATGTATGAAATCGCGAAGTATTCCGTAAAATCGCTCGAAATCGCTTGCAATCGCTTGGAACCGTCGGCAATCCGAAACCCAGGCGTACACACAACTTGGGAGTGAGGTTATCCCTCAGTCTTTTGAAAAGACCCACTCAAGGCACCCGAGATTTAACTTGCTTCAATCTGATTGACCAACAGCATACCTGCAGCTATGTGAACAAAACGTACCCCGCGGATATATCAGCTGACAACTATCAGTATAGCTGAGAGATTAATTGTTCATATCATAAATTCTGGACGAGTGAGGGTGGAATTGAACGCGTAGTCTATCCCGCGTCACTTCGGCAGGAACAAATGCTTCTCGGTCAATTCAATTGTGAATTTTTCTGGATTTCGCACGAACATCCCCAGTACAGTGCGAGTAGAGGAGGCATCTGCTAATTACAAGTACACGGCGGTTGAAATTAACGCTTAATAAGACCGCGGCGGTGAGCCGGAGGCGGGTAGCGTGGTTGATGGAAGCAAAGATATGATGCCTACTTAGGAAATGAATACGTATTCGGCTGTCGTGGAGACGAAGGATGTATACCCATAGCAGAGCACCAGAAGCAAGAAGGTGTATAAGAGGGAGTTCCCGTGAGAATATCCCACACTGGGCAGGTACCGGAACACCCGGCGATTCCCCTCTCAGAAAACGTAAAAGACAGACACGGTTTGAGGCCGGAAGTTAGTATATTACAGGTGTAACAACTTTAGGGTCTAAACTTCTTTCACCGTTGGAACCTATTTTTATCCCATCAAATTTACCATTTTTGACATCGAATCAAGGAAGTTAAGCCACGTAGGGCTAAATCTCTTGGTCGAGTTGGACGTGCCCCCTCATTCAGTAATTCTTAAAATAATCACCTCCAAATTGAAAGACAGAAGTTGATAAACTGAATCATTTGTTTGAATAGCGTGTCGCGCCGAAATTCTTTTCCCTTTTGAACCGAGTGTAGCTTCACCGGGGTTATTCAAATATTCACATTCTCCAAACCTTTTTACATTAAAAATGTTGCTTCTCTTTTTGTCTAATTCAGTGACGATACTGACAAACACTAGTGAAAACGGTACGTCCAACTTTTTCATACGCTGTAATGAAATTTAAAGATTTCAGGATTCGTTTCAATTGAATGATGGTGCTATCATAAAGACTACATTTTTTTTACGGAGATTCTATTTGTAGTGGCGTTAGCTATTTTATACTATTTTGTACAATTTTCATCAAAGCACCCGCTTGATAAGAAAAAAATCTCGTAGTGGATGGAAAAGAGTTCTTGCAGATGTCAATATCTGTGACTGATCGTACTATTTTTTTTTTTTTTTAGTAGGGATTGAATTTTTTCTACCTACTAAGCAGATTTATGTTCGACATGGAAGATTTGTGTATGAATCTGTGTATAGATGCACGTGCTGGTGTAATTAGTTCCACTAATCTGGCGATAAGCGTTTCCCCCGCAATTCGTAGGGACGTATGTATGTACATACAGGGAGGCAATCGAAACAATAATTAGATAGTATACACACTATCTACATATATACACTATAATGCGGATGCGGATGCGGATTTCACATGGCTTGTAATTAGCCCACAATTGAAGTTCGAGGAACTCCGTACAGATACCTTCGAATTAAGATAGTCTCCGCCCCTTGTCAGTGCACGGTTTCTTATTACCATCTTCGGATATAGGTAGACACTACCTACTACTACGTCTATATATCTTCGCTGAAATTTGTTAAATTTAGTGAAAGTTATTGCAATTATATTTCAATTCGTGAAATTCAAATACATTTCTTTTCTTCTCAAAATAATTGCCAATCAATGTTCAATGAATTCTGCGAGCTTCAGATATGTGTGTCATTTGAATAATTGACCTGGAATCAGGTTTCACAGGAATCAGAGTGTGATTCGAGAGATCAGAACGCAATCCTTGAAGTTTAATTCACACGTGCGATTTCCATATTCGAACTCCCTTGTCGAGTTTTTGAATCTGCAATCAAAATCTGAATAAATTTACGAAAGCATCCAGATATCATTTTGTGTGTCGAATAATTGAAATTGAACACGCGTATCGATTAGAATAAAAATATATGAATGTAAAAAATTAATCGAACTAAATTAAATCTTTGAAATTATGTGTAAAGATTTGAAATACGACCAAACTGACGCGAATTTTCTTTGAAGTCTTAATAGATCTTCGAAAATTGTAATTAAAATTAACACGAATTATAATGTTGAAGTAGGTATCAGTTGCGTAAGTTCGTAAAGATTTAACGGAATCCGTTAATCCCTCTTGAAAAGCTCGTAAAATCTCAATTAAACAACATGAACGAGATCCCGCAGTAAAATCCATGAAATTGAAACGAGGGATTGAGGAAATAGTGAATAAAACTCACAATCACAGAATGTGACGAGAAATTAAAGAATGAAAATCGAAACAGGTGAAGTGGATGAAGTTGATAATATTATCATGAAAAGAGACCACAAATAAATGTGGATGTAATCTCGGCAATTTCACTGATGTATGTACTTAAAACAAATACGTTCAAATTAGAAAAATTCCATACAGAACTCTTGCTGGTATACATAAATCTATCGGATTATATGAATTTATCGTGAACAGACCTTGAAATGACGGTTAATTACTTTTCTGTGCCGGATAACTGCCATTTAGCGTGAGAATCGATTCAATCATATCCGCATACCCGTCCAAGCGATACATTAAATTGGCGAATTGATAATTAATTATTCATCTATTGCAATCAATGGATTCGCAATTGGAACTAATTTTTATTAAACCTTCCGCTTTGATCGTACCTGTATCACAGCTTTACTGACTAATTAACGGTCTCCGCCTCCATGTATATTTATATATAGGATATATATTATATATATATATCGAGGTAATCTGGTATATCTATACCGTTCACCTCAAACTTCTCTTTCTACCTCTGTCAGTTTTTCGATTCACCGGATGTCTTAACTTTTTTTAACTTCCTGGTTCTTCGTTTTCAGAGAAAATATGAAGTTATTGTGATCACTCCGAAGATGAAATTTTGAGAGAGAGAGAATCACCCCCAACTATTTTGAGTTTAACGCCTGGGTGTGTGCATGTATATATATTATATGGGGTGATACCATGCGTAGCGGGACAGGTTTTGGCCGAGGGTCGGCGAATTTGACGCCCGTCCAGAATCTAGTTCTTTACTACTTTGCGACGAGTTTTTCGGAGTTTTAGACCCTGATTAATTTTTTATTTTCTGCGAGACGCGATTGAAGGAGTTATTTTCAAGGTGTTTTGTGTAATCTAATTTGCAGGGGAAAAAACGAAAAACATTTGAGATCCCATAAAAATTGGCAGTTGAAGGTTTCTTTGAACCACTGATCAAGAATCTGAGGTTGGATTTGCAGAATTCAAAATAGCTGGAAACAAAATCAATAACGGGAAGTTCATAGGCTGGCTCATAGTCAGCCCAAACCCGCTTATCTACCGTGTTTTCCCTTCATTTCCCGGCAACCCAAACCGACCATTAGTTCACCCGGACGCACACATGTAGCATACATCACATACATACTTTCCATTAAACAATTCGAAAGTGGTTTGAGATTGAATAGAAAGAATGAAATGTTTTTTGTAACACCTGCGTGGGAAGTTCGACTTCGAGCAGTGTGGAGGGTGTGCGAGATGGCCTGTGTTGCGAGATGCTCGAAGTCGAACTTCGCATTACAGGGTTTGCAAAAAAAACAGGTGCAATTCGTGCGGGTTGTCGATTACCGCAAATAGAAAAAAAAAACAAGAGGTCATACCACCTGTACAACTGAAATGAAATTGAAAACAATAACAAACAAAGTCTTTAAACCAAGAAAATATGTGGAAAAAATTTAATCAGCAATGGATGAGCAAAGCGTACGGTGTAATTGTGAAATTCAAATGAAAGAGCTTCGCTAGTGTTTATTTGAGGCTTCTGGGTCAAGTTAAGTCAAAGTTAGTCCGTGACTGTGGAGGAGCTTGAAGGCCCGTCCTCCCGCGGTTCTGAGCCTCGGAACCTTGCAAGCTCGGAGCTCTGCGGGAATTGAGAAGTTAATCTTGCTCTGCTGGCCCCGCAAGACTTGATCCTGGACGCTCCACAGCCATGGACTGAACCGATCCCCGCCACCTCTTGGTTTCATTTACAGTTTGAAAACTTTTACCGGTTAACCCTGCACCCCCTGCTTCAGTTCTAAGCCCCTTGCCATAATGCGCGCTATTGCGAAGAGGAGATAGCGCACGAAACCGGAAAGCGGAAAAACGTAGTTCGCTGCTATAGTAAATTTAGATGGGCAGATACAGAAAATAATATAATATCGCTAAATTGGGAAGATTAGGGAAATTATTAGATATTTTCTATGATAATGACATAAAACGGGAAGCTTGCAATCCTTCTACTTCTTTGTGATGAGTTTAGTTTATATGTTTGATATCTATTTAGTATTTAAGAGTGAAAGTAAGAACGAAAGATATTATATATTTATAAATTATAGTAGGTATCAAACTCCTGTGTAGGTATAATTATGCCTGGAACATGATTATAAACCTTTTCTAGCCGGAATACCAAAAATAACCTTTTCACAAAATATCCCTTTTGCATAACATTCCCATTCATAATTCTCACGCCAAAGGAAACTTTTTTTTGTTTGTAAATTTTTTTCTAGCTCCTTTTATTTCTAATTTAAACTAGCTATGCAAATTTATTCCCCCTCGTACGGTACATGGGACACATACGCACATTTTATTCTTTGTGTGTCTCTCTGTGTGAACTTTCCAAGTTGACTTATAGCACAAGTTTAAAGTTACTATAAGTGTATATAGGTACATCAATGAAGGAATAGTATAAACGCGTGAACGGTGAACGAAGCTTTATATCGGTATAACGATCGACTCGTTCACAGCTAAACAATCAGCCAAGGGTACGAAGGGACGAACTTGAACTGACAATGAAAACAGAAAAAGAAAACTTTTTAAGAAACTTCGGTGTTTCTTGTTTTTTCCATTGATTTCACTGATGGGTAGAGTAAAGTCGAACACAACGAATTAATGAACTCTATCGTATTCCCGTTCAATTCTAATCTATTCATCAAAATACTATTTCTTTTACGGAGGCTCGATGAATCCCCCTTTCAATAAGAAGTAAAACGGAATGAAAATTTTTTCAAACCGTAAAAATAATTGGAGAATGAATTTCGAATTGTAACAAATTTTGACACAAAACCAAGTGTATTCGACAAGAAGTAAAGCTGCAAATACGTAGGATTTTAGTGTTTTATGGAACTTATATTAAACTCTGTGCTTTCCTATGGTTGCGTAATATATCATGTAAGTACACGGTAGGTATGTACATACATACAATGTGAATTCGTTGAAATAGAAATTTAAGGGGGGAAATACAAAACATACGTAGGTATAGTTGTAGGATATACGCGGGTGGAATGCAAAGTTTGCATTTAACGATAAAATGTATTAAGGTAATTGCGCGTAGCATGTCTAACGATAGATATCGTGGTGCGGACTCCTATTTCATGGTACTTGGCTGCCCACTGACCACGGAACATACCGCATATGTACATACATGCATATATTCACCATACTAAGTACATCGCAATCTCAACACGATCGGTGTTGAGTCTGCGGAACAAGGCGAACAAAAAGAGAAACTTCATGTCACGAAAACGTCCTTTTTCTCACTAGAGAGCATCAATTTTTGTTGACAACTTCATTTTGAAGAAAAATAACCTATCCGCATTGAATTTGTGAATATTGATCAAACTATCAATCGACGAACGGTGTTGTAAAAGACAGTCTAAAATATCGACCAATTACTTTATAAAAAAAAAAGAGAACCACCCAATAATGTTGATCAATCGAATTATGAACAAAACAAAAAACAATCGGAAACATCAATTATTTGATTATTCGTACGGCTATTTTTCCTTATACCTACTTCTCCAGAAGGAGTTAATTTCTACTGAAACTCGCAAATGAAGTTTCTGCTAAACGCTTGTACGAACCCTCATCCAGCGACGAGCCTGATCTAAATCTTGAAGATAAAACAAAAGTTACAACCACGTGGTATAATTACATTGTTTACAAAAACCCTCTGTAAGCGGTTCTCAGACATATTTTAGGAGCGAACTGGATTGGCGAAGCTCGAATTTACAATGTTCTACAGGCGAGATAAATTCTGCCAACTACCTATAGCTGTGCTATCTATCTAAAACCTCGTTTCCTTACCCCGCCCCATCCTATTCGTCAAACTTTCCAGCTTGGGCGATTTTGGAGGAACTTCCAACTTGGCGGCTGCCCCCTTCCCCCCTATTGCGTCCCGGCTTCTTCTCTTTCGCCACTTCTACTCGACAATAGGAACACTAATGACTGAATTTAGTCATTACCACGCGACAGTGGAACAACAGGGTTGAGTAGGGGGGTTACAGAAGTGTAAACATTATGGCAACTTTGGTCCCGGGCACGTATTGTACTTTGGCGAAGCGGTGAAGGGGGTGGGGATACGGGCGCCATGTGCGCCGCCTTCCTTAAATGTTGAGGAAGTAATAAGCTGGTGCGAAAGCGTATAGCTTTATAGGCATACTATACCAGCTATACAAGTTGGGTGTAACGGGAATGATGGATTGCCCCTGGTTGAACTGTACCTCCGAGATTGGGGTGAGAGGAATGCTCCAGGTTTTGGTATATGATTGAATTACAATTGAAGAGAACGGAAGTAGGTACTCGCTTTGCCAACGCTCAAACTCACTCCTGACGGAAATCTGAGGAACTTGAGCATGTGTTACACTGCGAGACATAAAGAAAAAAGAGTTTTTTGGGGTGGGACAAAAATTAACACAAAAGCAAAAAGTTACCAGATCACAAAAAAATCACTAGTATCTTTCCCCCATATAAATCTGTTCTGCCGATTGAAATTTTTTACCTATAAGGTTGAATATTTCATGAACGAATCACGAGCAAACTGAGATGAGCACCGTATGGCGGAATAGAGGTACGAGCGTGCGTTACAGAGAATGAACCAAACTCCAAAATTTCATGAGTAGGTACGGGTAGAATCTAGGGGCTATTCACTTTGGAAGTCTTATATACACTCGTCTCGGAAGTCTTTGGAATTCTTGGATTGGAATTCGAGGAATTCCTAAGTACTCAAATGGTAGTCTTTGACAGTTTCGGAAGTCCTTGGAAGTCTCTGCAAGTCTTTGGAAGTCGGAAGTCACCTGTACACCCAAAATCGCAGTGGATAGCACCTCGGGTAGAATAGAGCATACAGTAGAGCATGTAACTGCACCGACGCATGGAGGCAAGCGATGAATGGAAGAGCTGAAACCAGTTGTACAAGTTGTGAGTATCGACCACCACACGATATGGCCTTCTGTAACCAGTAGTGAAAGTTACTACAATATAGTAAGTAGACGGAGACGGACGCCACCACTGAAGATGAGATCCGTATTATCTGTATGCAGTCATTATATTCGTTATGCGATCATTATCGCAGACTCTACAGTATGATGTTACGGCGTGAGATATGTATTCACCACCGCTTCACTGATTCAGAACCGTTTTTTCTTTTCTGTGTATGAGAATTTCAACAGTCATTTTTAGACCGAATTAGTTCCTACTCGTTTGTCCATATCGGTACTTGTACTATAGTTTTTCTCTCGAAAATAAAGTCACATCTGCAACTAGATACACGTTATGTATATTTCAACGTTATTGATGTATAGTATGGATCCGGGTCAATAACAACATCGTCCAAATTTTTTTTTACGGCACGGGCATTGAACAGTCACTTTTTAGTGCCTGTTCTCGATCCGTAGAGTGGTACTTTTCAGGCTCACTTTGTAGCTGACACGAAAAATGTTTTTATTCCATACATGAACGGAAAGGCCGATCTCGCTACCTATTTTGGGGGAGCGAAGTGCGGCTTTACCGACCGGGAACTCTTTCTTTCCGCTGGGAGACTATTCGGTAAGAAAGACCGGTTTTTCTTCCCTGAAAGTCTTTTTTCCCTGAAAGTCTTTCTTCCTAGTTTTCTCTGCCGTACCAACCAGTACGGCTCGGTCGGTACGTCACATAACCTAAATGTAAACACTGGTCTGCCCGCGAAATCGGGCCTCGCCTTCGGCTCGGGTGGCAACTCCACGCTCGGGAGTGAAAACGTCCTTTGCTCCCTTGGTGCACAATATACTATTCTCCACATATGAACGGAAATGCCGATTTTGCTACCTGTTTTCGGAGACCAAACAGCAAAATCTTTCCTCCTTGCTCTTAGTCCCCGTATTGGCTGCGCTACGCTGCTACTACATAACCTAAAATGATCATCGTTTTGCCCGTAAAATCGTTCTTCGTTCGTGGAATGAAATATAATATAATGTGCATCACGGGAGCAACCGCCTCTCTCCCTCGGTGTAGTAGTCCGTTGCCCGAGCGCGAAGGGAAGACTCGGCGAGCCGAACTCGGGAACGAAGAAGGCCTTTGCTCTCTTGGTGCACAATATACGATTTTGTGACACATGCTCGGAATGGCCTACTCTTGCTCCCTGTAGGTAAGGAGGCGAAAGACCTTTTGAAAGACCGTGTGGAAAGACTTTCCCCCCCCCCCCCCCCCCGGGAAGACTTTCCAATCGCCTTTTCTACCCAGGTTTTTTTTCTCCTTACGTACGTGGAGATAAATAGGCCTTCCATTCATGTGTGACGAAAAATATCACAATATACTATTCGTGTCTCTAAGCTGACACGAAAAGTTTTAGTGAAAATATGGTATGGGGCGTACCCGTAAAGCAACTGTTCGGCGAGTATTATGTTTTTAGTATTCTCCGTTGAATTTGCCTCAGGCTCGCCTGCAGGCACACCAACGGCTCGCGCTAAAATATAACCCCGCCGAAAACAGTTACTTTAATCGTAATTGCAATTTTCTGTTCTGAATTTATGTCATAAAGATCGTTATTTAACAACCGCTTGAAAAGTCTCTGTCAATATGACAGTACAAAGTTAGTACGGAAATACCTGTCTCTATAGTACGGGTGCTGTAATTAATTTATCCACTTCACCATCCCTACCTACTTTTACCCACTTTTACCAGCACTGAGTTCGCTAGTGTATTTTATTAAAAATATTAATATTAGTAAAAACAACGACATTTGCAATCTTTATACCTTCTGTATTCACAATTTGAGAAATTAAATAAGGTTACAAAGTCCTGGTTTACCGTATCGAAGAATTACAAAAACGAGAACAAAGACAACAAGATATGAAAAAAAGTCCAGCAAGATAAGTTTTGTCGCGGGAAAACGTACCCTCCCTGACCCCAAGGCGTCTTCATCAATCTTCGAAATTGACGCAATATTGACTGATTTTTTGTCTTCCCTGTCAATGAGAGACCGATGCAGGCGGCCAACGTGGCAAAGCACATAGAGTAGTCCAGCCCACTAGTCTTCGATATCAATTGAACTCTGAATTTGAATGGCATGAGTTAGGTCGAAGAAAAAAAGGGCTAAAATTTCATTCCCAGCCCCCGTTGATAGAGAAATGATTTTAGATACATTGGCAAACGTTACCTATACGTATACCTTGCGGTCGGAAAAACTGTTAGAATTGATGACCGGACGATACTACTCATTTTTAACTCCTCACTTGTCGGTAAACCGTAGAACCTATATACAACTAGAAACTAGAAAGCACAGTGTATACTATGTTGACGGTGTTTTTAGCCCGACTACTTTCACCCGGGCACCCGGGCAACTGGGTAAACTTTATACTAGATGAAACCCCTCAGGGGTTAAACTAAGCTGCAAGTAGTCAGGGAGCAGCCTGCCAATTCCAGCCTACTACCCACCACTTCTTCTTCTTCTTCCGCGTCCCTTTACCCCATTTCCAAGTTTATACCACCTGCACTGCAACTCTGTCGTGACATATTGCGTACATAAAAGCTTGACGATCCGAATACGTATTACAGCTCGAGTATTTTCTTATTTATTTCCTCACCCAAGTTTTCGAACAATCGAAACAACAAGCAAATTAAATATTTCCAAAACTTTCCGAAATTCTTCCACACAACAGACGATCAATCAATTATTAAATGAAAATATTTTAAACAGTACATTGTGTATCAAGGGCGCAAAGAACTATTTGTGGCACGAGCCGAAGGCGAATGTGCTGGACGCACACTCGCTAAGATAGCCTTGCAAGACAGATCTTTTCGGCCCTCGGGTGGAAAAGTCTTTTCCGCCTGCTAAAAGCAGGCAAAAGAGACTATTTTCCCGCCATCGGGCCCAAAGTCCTGTTTTGCGCCCGCTCAAGAGGTATGAAAAGTGGAATTTCGCGACCGGGTGTGAGGAAACTATATTCGTGTAACACGTACATCAAGAGGTCCCCTTGTGCCTCTAAAGCGTGCTGGAAGCGGTCGTTTTGAGAGAGTCTGACGTTCTACAGAAAGTATGATGTGACACATGTGCGGAGAAGCGAATAGTCTTATTGACAAAGGGTGTATAGTTGACTGCACAACCTTCGTCAAAAATCCGCTTTCTCGCACTTGTATCACAAAATACTATGTTCATGGCGTCCATTGTACCCCGTTTGAAATATCTCAGCGAATATTCGTCCGGGAATGAGCGTATCGTTTGATTGGAATGATTCAAAGCCCAATTGCGACAAGCACGAATTGAATAATTGATATTGATCGACAGATCAGCAAATGTTTCAGTTTTAGCGTAACCGCGCACCATATAATTATCATCCCCAAGAATTTTTGTTTGAAATGAGAAATCACTAACTCCTCTCTACATCCGTGTCAGAAGCCTGTTGAAAGCACAGTTGGTGTCACGTTGAAGTGCAGTCGAAACGAATACCTATAGTATTCGCATGGCACTGGGTCGGAAGAAAAACAACACAATATGGAAGATAATTTCGTACTTTTGTAATTAATAATTTGTATTTTGTTACAGGTGAAGCCCAGCAGTATTTCCGTGTCGCTCCGAGGAACAGTTCGGTGCTCGAAGGTGGGGGTGTCGTGATACCATGCGAGGTTGGAAATAAAGTTGGAACTGTCCAATGGGTCAAAGATGGTTTCGCCTACGTCATTTTATCGAGTTAGTATTCACTTATTCATATTTATTCGTCCCATAGCGTGATATCCGTTTGAATAAAAAATCCTTGACGATGTAAAGTATTCATTGTTCTTTAAAGACATCGAGTTTCTTTTTCATCCGGTATTTTTTATATAAGGCTGGAAACATCTTTTGAATTCACCTCATTTTATTTCAGATGGGGAGATCGTCGGACATCCGAGATTTCGACTGGTCGGTGACCAAAACGCGGGGGTTTATAACCTCAGAATCACTGACGCCTCACTCACTGACGATGGCGAATATCAGTGCCAAGTCGGACCCTACTTGAGGACGGTCAAAGCGATAAGAGCAAACGCACATCTCAGCGTTATATGTGAGTATTATATGTTATATACGTCGACATAACGTGTATAATAGATTAGTCAAATAATCAGCGAAGGCACAAGAAAAAGACATAACTATACAGGATTCGGATCCAAGATCGAACAAGCCATGAAGTAATAGCATCAGTAATCTGACAGACAGCATTTGTTTCGTCAAACTCAAGATGCTCCATTTGTTTTCGGTAGTAGCATGTTTTAAGAACAATCAATTTCACTGTTTGGATGAAAACATAAACCGAATTCACGAAAACACGTATCGTATATCGGAAGAATATGCATTTGAAATTTCCGTTTGCCTTCAGATGGCGTCAACTTAATATTTCACGCAAAGTGTTCGGGACCGTCTAGTACTACTAGTCCCAGGGGTAAAATGTTATCCAAGTATCGGCTAGGTGATTCCTGGGCCAAAACTTGTGGTCATTCGTGTAGATATGCAGTCTGTACCATCATTCCAACGTAACCCCACGTCCTGCACTTTACGATCGGGGAATTTAAACGGGACGCTTTTTGGGCAAAAGAGATGGTGGGTTGGAATTAATATTAAACGAAGAAAAAAAGTACCAAACGAAGCTATATGATGCATTCTCTTCATTGCCCCTCCTTGTTTTGGCTTCTCTTTTCTCGTTTATTGGTGAGATTGATATTGATATTGTAATTTCAATGGATTAGCGTTAGAAGCCTTGTTTCGAATAAGAGTTCGAAGGGGATTTATATTTTACAAATGTTACCTTTGTTACACATGCCTGCTCGGGGGGTGGCGGAAATTTGTATCGGAAACGGGGTAGTTCGAGAGCAGGATCAGATAAGCCGAAACAATTTTCACCCCACGCTCCTGCAAGCTCGAAGTTATACGTATTAGTAGGGTTATACAAGGCAAATATACGTGTGCGTTAACGCTGTTTTGTATACCTCATACGCCCAGCGATCAATTAGTTTCGGGGAATCGTAAAAGTCTGTCAGTTTTATGACCCCATATAATATCGATTTATTCGACTGAAAGCAAGCTGTTTTAATGATAAAGAACTTGTAGATTTAATTAAAATATTAATTAGCCACCTGGGATGAAAACTCTGAATTCTACAGATATGCGACAGTGCTTTTTTTTTTTTAATATCTGTCGAACTGTGATTTTACTCGCGAAACTTTTGAAACAAAAGTTGTAGCACTCAGTATATTGTGCATTTATTTCACGCATCATTTTTTTTCGTCAAACTGATGGATCAGCTTTTACGCGCCAATAATTTAATATCCTCAGAATTGGCGATTTCATCGAATCGAGTAGTGAAACAATATTTGGTCAGATATCTTCTAAAATTCCTTTCACTAAAAAGTATGCTGTACAAAATTTGTAGTATTTGAGGAGTTGCAAATTTCTGGTTTCAAGAATTTTTGCATAGTCGTAGAATTTGTTAACCGGTGGGAAGGTTGGTAAATCAAGTTATACAAAAAGTAATGTAATTTCATTTAATTAGAGCTATTTTCCCAGTATAAGTAATTACCTTGAGAGGCAAGCTCGAATTTTCCAATCGATTGGAAAAGATTACACTGTGGAACATTCTACAAAGCCGATAAGTACTCTCCAAGTTACTATGAAATTCCGATTTTTTCTGATCAAGAGTGGATATTGAACGTTGTGATGTAAACTCGTTAACCAAAAAAAAAAAAAAACGACTTGAAGTCACTGGATTAGAGGGAGTAATTTATACAGGAACAGTAGAGCTGGGTGCTGGATAAAAGAAGCCGGAAAAACGACAAGTTCGGCACCCTTAAAATGTTCGAAGCAGTACGCTCATGCACATTCATACATAAATATGTAACAATTTTAATCGTTAGACACACTACGTCATTAATTAGTCCCGTCGTTAGACTCGATACTCGAATAACTCTGTTTGCTTTATTCAACAACTACAACCTGCTTCGCGCTCACTGTACAATTGGACATGCGATTCTACCGTAGGATGAATACTCTCCAATCTTCTATAGTCTGATTGAAAACATTTGCAACCAACAATTATTCTCGCGACCTTCACAAAAATTTTCACCCCGAGGGTTGATAAACATTCTCAAATTATTTATTTTTGTAAGCCATACACCTCCATGTTCAATTATCACTAAAGGTTATTATTTACGATGAGCAAAAATGGAAGCAATTAGTACATTGTGTGCGAAGTGCAAACGCCCAGTGGCGCAACTGGGCGACTAAGTTACTTCAAAGGCGTATATGTTGGATAACGGTTGCAGGACGGAAACTAAATCATGACGATATGCGCATGCGTCTTTTCTTCTTTACCACAGGCATCGAAAATCGAACTTACGAAGTACGTTTCACGAAAACGAAAAAAAAAACAGTTTCTGAGTTGTAGTGTGTTGCAAGCGAGAAGAAATTAATCGACTAGCTTTGATTGGTCAGAACATACCGAAGGCACAACGTTTTGCCCAATGCAGCCCGGGACCACTGGTGCAGGGGTCGGTAGGGCGGTGTCGGAGAAAAGCTTTCACAAGAGGCACGAAATGATCGCTGCCGCACCCTCATACGCCACATATAATATATTGTAGTAGCTGACCCAGCTCCCGTGCAATGTTCGAAACCCACCCTTTCCTCAAAAGCTTGCAGGCCTAAAAAGTGAACCACGCTGTCAGAACATACAGCCGAACCTGACTCAACATTCTGAAAAATCAAAAACATAGAAGCTTTTTTCTGATTTTCTTCTTGAAAGACATAATTATAAGTCTGATCGTTTCTTTTTCGTAACGAAAATGGTAGATTGAAGCATTCCTCCATTCTAATATTTTTTTGGCAATTTTTTTTTGATCGATAAACTAATTGTCCAATTTGTTATTTACATACTGTTCCATTACTCACGTCACGTTTTTATATCGGCTGTCTGTCGTTCGGTAACGAAATCCTCTCCGTCCCCCAAGACACTTGAAGAACCTTGTTTCATTATTTGTCAAATCGTCAGCCAGACAGGCGGAAATATACAAGGACAGACATGAGATGGACGTGGACAGATATATCGACGAGCCGGAGGTCGCAGCGGGTCAAAGGTCATCAAAAATGGCGGTGGTCTGGACACAGTGACACGAGATTTGCGATAGCGTCCGATACATAGTTGCGGCTTTATATCATCGTGAAGAACCTTCCTTGTTTTTTCGTATATTCTTCTTCATTCCGGTGAAAACTTTTGCTCATATTGGAAAAACTTGCTATCTTACATCAACGAAGAGGCCAACGTTAGTTTAAAAATATGCTATGAGGCATGGAATCATTTTCCCTTCAGTTGTTTTCTTGTTAACTAAATTTCAAACTCTCGTTTACAGTATCTATACTTAGGTGTACAGCAACGAAACGTACGGAATTCTTTACTCTCAGCTTGCGAAAGTTTTGTTAAAATATGTATTCTGAACCGTTTTTGAACCGCCAGAAGAACTCTGATAAACTAGGTCAAATTTCGATTTACTGTTGAACGAAATTTTGAGAAACTAATGAACTTCGTGATAGCTACACGTAAGTGCAAGTAAGTACGACTTCTGGTAGCTCTGAACAAAGACATTTTCTGTTCGAGAATATAAATTATAACACAATTATAAAGTATATGGACGTGCAAGTATGTACGTATTATAACCTCGTCGAACCACTGTCATTATGTATTATTTTAGACGCCATGGTCTGAAAAGTTTGATTTAGTTTTCGTGTGAAGGACTTGTTCGTATACAATAGCTCATCGCCAGAGGCGTAACGGTTGAACAGTTTACAGTTTTCCTCCATCCACTTTCTTTGTTAAGGTAGCTGAGATAATGGTGGTTGTCTTGTCAATGAGATTTAGTTGGTTAAAACTTGAAATTACGACCTCAGCGGTATTCGTCTGCCCGGGGCGAACTATCTCAATTATTCGCAATAAACCTACACATCAGGTTTCATTAAAGGATGACTCTGTATTATGCAAATAAAACGGAATTTTAATTATCAATCCCCAGCTCCGGTTGAAAAACTAAAGTGCAACGAGAGAGAAAGATTAGTTCACTATTATAAAAATTCCACTTTAAACGTGCAACATTCTACTGCGTCCATGCAAAATCACAAATTACGGTGGTTCCGATTTCAATATCTGGGAGTGGAATCAAACATGACCAGAATATGTCGGTTCGTGTATACTTTATTATAGTCGTATCTCGTCAAATTTGTCACGCCATCGTGATAACTGATATGTAGTAGTTCTGTCAAAAGATGGATCTTGATCACATTCAGATGTGTTTGATAGATACTTGACTCTATCAACCCCAATTATCAATCTTATTGAATTGGATATCGACGTTCTTTTTTAATTATCATCAAGATTATAGTTTCATCAGCGACTGTAGTCTCGCGATACTTAGTTTATCTCTGATAAGCTAATTACGCTCAATAATATTCTGATGATATGCAGTACCCGGAACATTTTTACGTTTTTTGTTTCAATAATATTCAGTGCTAACAATCGACATATTCACCAATAATCAAAGGCATCTTGATGACATTCTGTTTATAGGCGGATATAATTCAACATTCTCCGGTGACTTGTAGGCAATAGTATTATACAGATATTTCACTGTGATACTTATTTTCATACGTCGATGGTCAACCCTATTCTGATGATATTCTTAATTAGTTGCAATCAAATCGATTTCACAATAAGTTGATGTCTGTAGTGCGATAATACTATTACATAATGTCGTTGCGATCTCGCATTGACAAACGGTATTCCGTTGCATGATATTTGATAACTGCCATTTCGTAATCTACTTATTTTCAAAAGCTGTAAATAGGTAACGTTGCAAGTATTGTGTAATTCGCTAAAGTCAACGCGCCATATAATCAGATTATCGTGCCGTTATATAAGAAATGAGGAATAAATCCACGAAAAATTAATACGCTGCAGTTATTTTTACGCGTTTTGTCAACAAATTCTTAATCAAGTTCTATGTACCCGAGTGAACTTTACGGCAGCTAGGTTATACACGGCGCTCTTTTTTCCTTGTGCGAAATTTCCGCTTTGCTGCTAGCCAATATTTGAACTACTCTTTGGTACTGAAATCCATTTATTTATCCTTTAACGAAGTGTGTACATATATTTGTTTCAGTCAATTATTATTTTTTCTATTCATCACTTTGTGGTAGAAAAATATTGGAAAAATCAACGGCAACAAAAGTGAAAAAGGAAATTAACTCTGTTTATGTACAGTTTTTTGAATATTGGAAAAATGTCTCCTTGCGTGATCAACGAGATCAGATAAGTTCTTTGACCGTCATCGTTGTTTTTTTATTCTCTACTTTTTGTCCATGCCGCCACGGCCGCCACCGGCGGCCGCTTTTGCCTTTTCCCCGGTAAATACCTGCGCTATTGGAGAAAAATTATACGAAACTTTAATATACACCGGTATAGGTATATCATATACTAGCTGTGAGCTAATTAGCTGACATCTACAGCCCAGCTGCAGACAACTCGCTCTAGAAACTTTTCGTCGACTCGAGGCGAGGCGAGGCGAGCTGAGCTGACCTCAGTTTTGTTCAACTAAATACCGACCCTCCTTGAGGGTTGAATAAAACGCCGATCCTACAGGAAGACTCTTTCAATTCATTTTTTTCCAGTATGCAAAGTTTTGCAGCTATCGAATGCAGATAGATACCAATACCATATAGTCTCGCGGAATACTAGTTTTCAACATTTTTCAGAATTAACTGAAGTCGAAATCAGTTTTGATCCTACGAACTCCTATACGTTTTCACCATATCAGACGTTCATGTATTTCGTAAGTACTGTTTAAGTTGCAATTTGCTTGTTGCTGAACATTTCATTTTTATTATTACCACGTCTCTTCAAACCATTCCTATCAGTATTGTCAATATTGGCGATATAAGATATGTAGAATTTCATTTCACTACCTCTGACTTATTGTATATATGTATACATTGATTAATGATTCATATATAGATTTCCATGATTCAAAACGCCATTGCAACTCGAAGTTCATCCTACAATAAAGGCAATACGTCTTTTGAGTTGCAACTGAAGCATTTTACGGAAACTACCGATTTAAAAATCGAGGTGGTGATTACAAACGTAACAAAAGAACTTGAAATGAATCGAGGCCAAAAGATTCAGATTGTAGAAAACGTTCGAGAATACGGTAATCAATTTTTTTGCAATCTTCGAATCAACAGTGGAAATAAATACCATACAAAGGCAATAGTTCCACCCAGTCGTTTATTCCAGAAAATAAAAGTGTTTACTCGAAATTTCAAAATCTGGAACAACTACAGGTTATCGAAGTCCCGTTGATGCCCTTAGGTGACTTAATTTTGGGTGGAAAGATCATTTGTCGAAATACGGTAGGATGAATTCTTCCGTGATCTATTTCCCTCTTCACTTTTTTGGACATCGTATCATTGTATTATAAAATTTATAAAAAAACCAAAAAAATAAAAAAAAACGTTCAGAATTATCTACATCATACCTAAATTCAACTTATAGTGGCTATAAGTTGAAGCGATAATATTTTGATAAAAATGTCATCACGTATTTACCTCTGAAAGGGGTGCAGTGGGGGGAGGTGAAGGAGCCGAGAAAAGATTCTACGCACGCGAGCTTGCGTTCAATTGGACTTGATACGCGCATTCGTGATGAAAAATGTTGTTTGATTCATGTGAAAGTTGTTTGACCCTTTCCTTTCATACCCTTTCACACGCGCATCGAAATGTACTACGATAGTATAGAATTAATCCTTTTCCAAATATTTCATAATGTTTTATACTTTTTTTATCCTTGACTTCATGACCTGTCTATCCAACCGACTATTTTTACTTTGTTATCCCAGGTAGTACACTTTTGCCCCTTTATGGTCTTATAATGTAGAGTGGAAAACGTCTTGACTGTCTTATGTCAAGCCAACAGTTGACGATATGCTGGAAAAAAGTTCACGAATGTCCTCTGACCAGTGAAACCATAGACAACACTGAAAAGTCGACTATTATTGGACCTATAGTTGATCAAAGATTTTTACCAGCCTGTCGACCATATGACGACTTAAAATACGTCCAATGATAGTCAACGTCAGGATAACTGTTCTATCTGGGTATATCTTCTTTTGCAACTATTTCTGCTATTTTTGTCTGTCTCTCTATTATCGCCAATATCACTATACCCACGCCATTTGCTTTGTGCCGACAGTTTCGTATACTCTGGTCCGCTTGGTTTTTCGGCAAAGTCACGAGTGCATCGCGCATTCCCATACATAAAATGAGAACCGTTTGATACACCATTGCACTTCAACTGTGTCGGTAATCGGAAAGCCCGCATCACAGGTTGCGTGAGTGAATGACTGGTGTTTGGACCTCTGTTTGTAAGTGACAAACGGTGCCCTCAAAGGGTAGTTACAGTCAGTCATCAGATACACACGTAAATTATTCACCCGTTTAATAATAATCAGCTTTAATGACATCCGATGTGTTTGAGCTTTACTCACGCAGGGTCAACGCTAATAACTTCGTTCGATCATTTGAAATCGGTTGCAACAGTGTTTGGCGTTGCTTTGTATTCGGGTCCTCTAGGGTTTCATACTCTGTTCGCAAAATGCAGCTTGTTCAAGGGTCGCGATGCCCCCACTGTAAGTACGCGGTTCGGACCAAAGACATAAAATACCAGAGGGCCATACGGCGGGCTTGTGTGGGCCTATAGACAGATGATTCAGCGAAGACTGCCCCGCGTTGGAAAATAACCCTGTGTTAGCACGCGCCTCTCGTTATTTAGACACCTACATTCTTGCCGGATAATCAACCCGCAAGAATTATTGAAGATACGTGACGGGGTAGTAGGCCGGCAAGAGAGTCTGGAAAGGGAAAACTGGAAGGGGGAAGGGAGGGCTGGCGAATTAAAGGGGTGAAGAAAATGGGGTAGGATTTATTCCGGGGAAACTTCGCGTTCGCTAACCTATTTCGTACACCTGCTGCTACACCTCCTCTTATCCTCACGCTGTACCGTGAATCTGGGTTTTTGCAGGACCCCGCGGGTTATACGGTTGATGCTGATATCCAGAATGTAAAAAATATATTTTAATTCAAAAATATACAAAAAAAAAAAGAAGATAAAGCCGACTCTCACTTCCTCGTTGTTTTTCGCAAGCATCGTTTTAAACAGGCCAAAGATATATCACGTCTACGCGTGTACGGGAGCCATTGGCTTCCTACCTCTCCAGGTGTGGAAAGTAATTTTAAACAGATTTGCCAAAGTAGCTGCATGTACTTTGGCGCAGAGGCTGGTCTTTCCTCTGGAGGGGATCACTTTGCGTTATCCATCAAGTTCGAAAGGGACTACGGTAGGTAGGAAGGTCTGGTCCACGCCACGCTTCGCCTTCCATGATGTATGAAAATTCGATAAAGCCATTATGCTTGGGGACCCGAAATTCTATACGGCTTAAGTGTTACTCAGCCGGTTGTATACCGTCATTGATACCACCTAACGCCCCCTCTACATGCGATCGTATAAATAGGCACCAGTGGACGGAGCCGAATGTTCGTGGTTTGTTGGAACGAACCATTATACCTTTATTCATGAAAAATAAAGCCACCGAACCATTACTCAACAACGTTTATTAATCTCTGGGGTGAAAAGATACCCCATTCCAGCACATCGGCAATCAAATAACAAAAAGTACACCCAGCTTTGGTATTTTACAACCTAATAACCTCCTGGAGATCGAGTTTTCGGCTAAATTCGCCTTTTCGTAAGCCATACGTATGCGCAAGGCTTGAAGATCGCACATGCGCACAGGAATTGAGCTGGAGCACGTGCACGGGCTATACTGGAACTTGATTTATACGTATACAGGGTGTTCATGATAACTTTGGCAAAAATTACAGGGTGGGTAGAGGACCCAAAAACAAGGATTTTGAGTATTGGAACCCATGTCCGGAAATGTACCCATACAGAGCTATGGCCATTTTTCGATTTTGGTTGGCGCTCCTCCCGTGTAGAAATTTCATCTTGGCGCTAATAGGGGCCAAGTTAATTTTCCTCAATATAATATTGGCCCAAGTTTGGGTTGCCCATATTGGGCCTTTATCGTTTTGTCCCGCGTTTGATATTTGGCCCCATACGGGCGGGTAAACTTGGGCCAATATTGGTTATTCAATCGGGCGCCATATGGCCTACCTAACTTGGGCCGACACAAGATTTATCAATCGGGCCTATATTGGCTGACAAACTAGGGCCCATACTAGGTGGCAACCTTGGGCCTACATTGGTTGACTATCTTGGGCCTATATTGGCTATCTCTGGCAATCCTCGATTAGTACTAAAAAATTTCAAAAAATTTATTTTGGAAGTTTTTCTTCCGGTATCGCTTTGATATGATCAGATTTCAATCAACTGACAATGATTCACATTTTTCCTAATGAATCGCTAATTTTCATTTAATGAAAATTTTCTCGTCCGCCACCGGTCCCGAACCTGCTACCCTTCGATCTTCCAGTTACGAATCCAGTACGCTGTCCGCACGACCACCAAGTCTTCGTTGACAGTAGGCAACGAATCAAAAATTTATAGTATTGGGAGGGACAGTGAACACTAACTGAAATGACTGACAATTCATTATTAGGACGAACAGAGAACGTCGCAATGTCATAATCATGTACTCTTCCTTGCAACCAAATTAGCCCAAATTAGGTCCAAGCTGGGCACAGGCTGGGAAAGTCCGGACAAAATCAATTGTAATTCCTGGATTAACCCCAACTTGGCCCAAGTTCGGCAAAGGTTAGGAAAGCCTGGACAAAATTAACTTGGATGCCTTAATAAATCCAAACTTGGCCCACGTTTGGCACCAGTAGGGAAAACCTGGATAAAATTAACTTGGATACCCAAATAAGCCCGAATTAGGCCCAAGTTTGGTACTAGTTGGGCACGCCAGGACAC
>JAFFZH010013301.1:9745-38093 GCA_018420115.1 Euura saliciscinereae
GAATTGAGTCAAATTAAGTTCGATTAAGTTTAATAAAATTGATTTTCATTTGAATTACGGTTGAAAAAAAGGTTGAATTGATTCGAATAAAGTTGAATAAAGTCGAAACCGAATTGAATTGAAGTTGAATTAAGTCAAATCAAGTTCAACTCAGAGAAATTAATCTGAATTATTTCCACCCTCGGAATTAATGTGTCATTATAGTTGAATTAAGTTGAATTGAGTCAAATTAAGTTCGATCAAGTTTAATAAAATCGATTTTCATTTGAATTACAGTTGAAAAAAAGGTTGAATCGATTCGAATAAAGTTGAGTAAAGTCGAAACCGAATTGAATTGAAGTTGAATTAAGTCAAATCAAGTTCAACTCAGAGCAAATAATCTGAATTATTCCCACCCTCAGAATCACCGTGTCACTAAAATCTTGATTTACTTCTCCCTCGACAAAACTTGAGCGAATTTTCCAAGAACACTAATTCGAGACTTTTTATTGATCAATATAATTCTCGCATCTTTTTTCATCTACCTTTTTGTTTTTATGAAAGGCAGAGACGAACTGAAGAAAAAGTTGAGGAGTGAAACGAAAGTGGGAGCGATGGAGACCATCCGCGGGTATATGGCATCGTGATTAGCATCCTGCAAAAAAGATAATCCGTCTAGTCGCAGTTCCCGACCTAGACAAGGGCAAGGCGTGCGATAAATCATTGAACCTGGCACGGTCAATCCAAGGGGACAGAAACGATGTAGCAAAACCTTGATCTTCTGCGGTTTGTGACAACGTGAGTTAAATTTATCGCCTTGTAACACCTGGGGGAGGTGTTTTACAACGTGACAAAATCTCGTGGTGGAATATTCAACAGAAATCCAACGTTCCTTTGACTTTCGATTTCTGTTTTCAATTTCAATTTTTTTTCAATTATCCAATCAGGAATCCACAATCTATTATCTCTGTGATCTATTATCAGAATCATTGAGTAGATTCTGCAAACTCTTAAATTTCATTGAACATTGCTTCCAAGTTTGAAAGTAATTGAATGAGTCGACGTAAAATCCTACTTCTTCGATTTTTATCGGTAGCCAGCTGATGTACCATCGAGAGACGTGTCCCATCCACGCCCAGATAATTTAGCGAATGGAATTGCAGACAAGGACACGCGTGTTAGTTTGTTTCTTTGTTTTTTTTCACCGTAAAAGTACAAGAAGCCCCGTGGCATGGTCTAATGATCCATCGATCCGAAGCCACCCAAACCCCTGTGTTTTACATCGGTCCGTTTATACGGAACGATTACTACTAGATGTTCCTCTAACCACTTGGGGAGATTTACTACTGGCTTTGGAGCTGTCGTTCATTAATTCGTTCACAATTAATCGATCAATTTATTCATTCGTCATTCCTTCAAATCATTTATTAATCAATTTATCCATTCATTCATTCACAATTGACGAATTAATTCATTAATTAATTCCTTCAATTACTCATTCATTAATTTATTGATTTATCCATTCATTCATTCATTCATTCACAGTTGATCAATTAAATGAATGATTCATTTTCCATATACTAATTTATTCATTCATTCATTCATTCATTCATTCACAATCAATTTATCAATCTAGTCATTCATTCATTCCTTCAATACATTTATTAATTCATTCATTAACAATCGATGAATTAAATTTATTTATTCATTCCTTCAATTAATCATTTTTTAATCCATTGATTTATTGATTCATTTATTCATTCATTCATTCATTCACAGTTGATTAATTAATTGATTGATTCATTTTCCATTCCCTCATTTATTCATCCATTCATTCATTCACACATTTATTAATTCATTCATTAACAATTGATGATTTAATTTATACGTTCATTCCTTAAATCCATAATTTTTGAATTCATTGATTTATCGATTGATTGATTCATTCATTCATTCTCAGTTGATCAATTAATTAATAATTCATTCATTTTTCATTCACTTATTTATTTATTTATTCATTCATTCTTTCAATTACTCATTCATTAGTTGATTGATTTATTTATTGATGCATTCATTCATTGATTCATTGATTCATTGATTCATTGATTCATTCATCCATTTATCTAATTATTCCTCCATTCATTCATTAATTCACTCATATATTGATTCAATTATTTATCGATTCATTCGCGAATCGTAAAAAAAGGATATGAAACAAGGAAACTAAAATACCATTCATCAAACCATGAAAAAATGATTTTTGTACGATCAGATGGAATTCGATTTTGTCTACATTACATTTTGTGAGACATGATTTGATTGATAAATTGATCAAATATCGTGAAACTGCATCCGTCTTCATAAAATTGTGATAAACCCTACGTCTTTCAAATTAGTATGATTCGCTCCAGTCAGATTATTATAAAACTTGATAGAAGACTAAAATTCTCATCTTTTTATTGTTTTTGTAAAATCCGCAGAAACAATCGGTCGATAATTCAACCACAGATGGGATTCTACCGAGAAAAGCTCGATTCAGCAATATTGCTTGCGGTGGCTGAAAAATTGAAAGCGTTTTATAATAAACGTCACGAATATCTAGTGCAAATGAATTCAATGTGAAACGGAATCGATGCGATAATAATAATAATAATTCATGGTTGATATTGCACTAACTGCAGTTAACCCAGTTTGTGGATATTACTCGGATATCTAAGCTCAGTATCCGAGTGAAAAACCGGATATTGTAGGAATATTTACCCTCGGCAATGACTGCATGGAACATTGAACAGATATTGAATGAATATCGGAGTTATACCCATACTTTCAGATGAATGCAGATACTTTCATCGAAATTGCCAGAAAGACAAAACGAAGATGCCCACGTTCGGCGAACAAGTCTTCGAAATTATTTGCAAATCGGAATTTTCGTAAAAATTCAGAAATTCCTCGGAATCATTTCTCTTCGTGGTTCTTCGGTCCCTCGAGGTCAAAAAAAAAAATTGGGAAATTTCGACAGAAGTTTTCAATTTTCCTCGGAATCATTCCAGAATCCAGAACAATCCCAGCTCCCCGTTAATTCCTCTTCCCAAATTCTTTCCCGGCTCATATTTTCCGCGAGTTGAATGATGGGATGATCTCGTGTGAAAAGCGGGGGGACTTAGCCAACGCGTCTTCATCATTCCGCTCGATGACGCGTCAAATGCAATCAGAGTGGAGATTGGCTCGGCAAGCCGCGGGCTTCGCACTTCCTACAACCATATCCCATCGATAATCCGACCAATTATTATAGATCAGAGAGTTGGGTGTCGGGGGAAACGTCAGACGTTACTTCTGGCTCGTTGATTACGCGGCCCAGCTGGTCCTCTCCTCGTCCCCGCAATCAAAACCCTATCGTTGAACATAATTTCGAAAATTTTCTACGATTTTTCTGAGATTATTGAACTAATTTTCACGATTTTTTGTATTAAAAATTGGGAAAAATGGTGAAAAATATTTTTTCCATGATGGACAATCTGGGAAAATATTCCCAGTTGCACGGATTCGACTTGTACAGTCATCGGAGACAATTTTGGCGAGTGGTTGCAGGAAAATCAAAAAGTCTTTCACGATTTCCTTTCCTTATTATTCGTGAAAAAGAAAAGCCCAGGAAAAACTAAAAAATGCTAGGGGATGAAAACTGGTTGATTATATGAAAATATACGTTGAAATATAACATAGTAGGTATTCGAGTCGTTATTTCTTCCATTTTGTATGATTCTGATTGGATTTTGCGACCGCCAATTACTGCGGCCTGCGGAGGCATTTAGGAACTGAATTCCCTCAGGTAGAGTACCCGAACCGCAGTCGAAACATGGACGTAGTTGAAATTGAAATTGAAACTATATAGTTATGAAATTCATAATATCGTTATCGGTGCACTGAAAAAAACGGATACTGGCAGCAAGTATCTATTAGATAGCCGTCGGCAGATACTCGCACTCCCCATCCGTATCCCCGCGAACGCCATATTGTATTGCCTCGGAGCAAGGCTACATGAGATAGCCGTGGTAAGCATCAAGATTGGCGCTCGAGCGAGGCCTTAGATAGCTGTCACGCTCATCCCATGCGATAGGCGCTACCAGCATCGTCAGTGCGCAGTAGATGTGCGCGTCAACTGCGTTGTCGCGATCTTTTGTAGGTTAGAAGTTTTGTAGTTAGAAGAAATATGACTTATTTCTTTATTTTTAATCTAAGGATTATTCAATTGCTGAATGTAATGCTTTTAATCATCGCACACGGCACTCTTCACTTTCCTAAGCGATATCGATTAGTTATTTAAAAATATTAGATCTGGTTTACTAAAATACCGGGATATTTGCACGCCCTATCTATTGCATAGGTAGCATCAGTATGTCGGATAGCCACCGTCCCTACTCCACCGCCAGCTAACTGATAGATACTTGCCGCGTCTATCCAAAATAGTGCGGCTCACAATACTACTGGGATGCGGACCACAACCATCTCGGATGCGGCGGCTCAGCAGAATATGGTGACTGCAGCTATCTATTTTTTTCAGTGTGGGTTGTTATTGCTCCGGTTTCCCAAAACCCGGTCTCCTCGCGCCCCCCTCGTCGAAACAGACACAACTTTGCCAAAAGCTTTAATTAGAATTCCGCACTCACTAATGACACGCGTACATCATGTAACCCCACCGAAATTCATCACTCTGTGGGTTGGGGTTGGAGGCTGTAGATTTTTTTTCCTGATAATGTGATTCTGTGTTCCGGGAAACGTGCCGCGAAGCCCGCGGCGAAAAATTGAATACGTTTCGGAGGTTTCGATTTTTTATAATCCACAAAATCAAGGATTCGATAAATCTGAAATTACTGATCATGTGGACTAGTGAACTGAGTATGCTCACTAAATTTCGTCCAAAAATATTGATGAATGTACGAGTAGTCCAACTTCACAAATTCGATATTGAGGTAAAGTCGAATTTTCCGAATGGTACGGCTACCACTGTCTTCAAAATGGGATAACTTCCACAATTTTTTATATTTCAAGACGAAATTTGGTGTGCGTTGTCGAAACACCAGAAGGCACACAGGAAAAAATCAACGAATTTTTTAAACTGATTTGTGCAGTGCTATATGCAGTTTCATGATTGACGAAAAATTAAGCTCCGTCTGGGATCGACTGTCTTCAAATCGCGATAACTTCCACAATTGTTGATATATCGATACAAAATTTGGTGTGCGTTGTCAAAACACCAGAAGGCATACATGAAAAAATCAACGAATTTTTTGAACCGATTGGTGCAGTGCTATATGCAGTTTCATGATTGACGATAAATTAAGCTCCGTCTGGGATCGATCGTCTTCAAATCGCGATAACTTTCACAATTGTTGATATATCGATACAAAATTTGGTGTGTGTGTTCAGCACACCGTAAGACATTCAGAAAAAAATTGACGAATTTTTTGGACCAATTTTACAGTTATACGTGCAGTTTAGAATTGTCAAAAAATGGAACTTCTGATAGGATCAGGATATTTCGACGATTCTTCACAATTCCGACACAATTTCCAAACTTTTCAAGGGTTCTGCTGCGTCTGCGTGAGAGCTTCGCTATTGTCCCATCTCTGAGCATCTAGACGACTGGACAGCATTATCTTATCTTTGAAACGAGGTACCCTACAAATTAGATTTGTCCATGCGGCTCTCCCGCGTAGCTTTTTGTTGGTAAGTTTTCAATCTCGTAAAAGCGACGTAACCGAGTTAGCTAAACTGATTTCTCTTACCCCAATCCCTAATTGGCCGAGCCTCCGGTTGACTCACTTGCCATCCTACACAGCAGAGAGTGGCTACACTAGAATTGGCAAAAGCTCGAGAGGCAGACGGCCGTCTCTAATTGAATGACGACAGGGAATTGTTGATCCTCGAGAATTTTACCCGCTACTTAGAGACTCCGGGGGGTTTTCTGAGATCGCTGGAAATTATTTTGCTGAAAAACCACTCAGCGAAATTAACCTCGACGATTTAATCCTCCGGCTCTAAACCCCGAAAAATGTTGAAATTCGATAGGTCAAATTTTTGACCCCAACAATTTCTGCGGCGGATCGGAGGCTTTCATTTCGGTATCGATTACCGCCCGTTTGTAACCGTCATTCAATCACCGGGGCGGCTGTATTACTCCGGGAAAGAATTAGCCAAGTTTTTTTTTCGCCTTCATCCTGGTATTAATCCCTGTCGCCATGGTTCAACCACTAAGCCGAAGCCCGAAAGGGGATCAGCCTCAGGGATAAGGAAACATCGCTAATTGGACCATGGACCGAGTTGATGAATTATAGATAATTCGTTCACAGACAGTCGTCGATTTTTCTCTGATCGTATTCCGGTTAACCGGAAACGCACACAAAATTTTGTTCCGAAATATCAATGAATTCAGAAGTTATAGAATTTTAAAGACAGTGAAAATTGAAGCCTCACCAATAACTCTGAATCAATGAATGAATTTCTAGTGCAATTCGAATCATTTTTTGTGTCAACCATGACTCAATTGGTTTTCAATTCATTGATCTATCTAGTTTCCAGTTTCAATGTTGAGTCGATTCGTTTTCAGATTCTATTTCGAGTGAATTTGTTTTCGGTCACAATCTTGAGTCAAATTGTTCTCAGTTCCAATTTTGAGTCAATTTGTTGTTCTGAGTCAGTTTGAATTTTGAGTCAATCAGTTTTCGTCCAACAAATTTTTCGTGCTGTCAGTTTTAATTTCGAGTCAAATTGTTTTTATTTTCAATTATGAGTCAATTTGTTTTCAGTTTCAATTTCGAGTCAATCAGTTTTTGTCTAACTAATTAGTGACTGAAAATTGGTGGGCCGAGATCAGTGACCATTGCGAACAATATTTCATTCCAGATTTTTTGTTTTCAGTCTCAATCTTGAGTCAAATTGTTCTCAGTTCCGATTTTGAGTCAATTTGTTTTCAGTTTGAATTTCGAGTCAATCTGTTTTTTCCAACAAATTTTTCATGTTGTCAGTTTCAATTTCGAGTCAAATTGTTTTTATTTTCAATTATGAGTCAATTTGTTTTCAGTTTCAATTTCGAGTCAAATTGTTTTTATTTTCAATTATGAGTCAATTTGTTTTCAGTTTCAATTTCGAGTCAATCAGTTTTTGTCTAACTGATTAGTGACTGAAAATTGGTGGGCCGAGATGAGTGACTATTGCGAACAATATTTCATTCCAGTTTTTCGATGTTTCACTTTTTTTACGGAATCAGGGAAATTCGTCAAACTCGAATATCTCATTCCAACCTCAAAATCGATCATTTATAGTCAAACTATTCCTACTATTTTCAATATTTTTCAATAAAATTTCGTTTCCATATCCAGTCCATCACCCCACACAATCAGTTCATCGAAACAGTGAAATAAAACAAAAAATGATGCTTTCTTCGAATCGTTTTTTTTTTTTTTTCCTTAAGGTGACAGCATCTTCGCTATAGGTGGACGATATACCGTTCTAAAATATGTATTTAATTTCCATCGATGCGTATTAATTTCATGAACAAATTCTTCGAGAACTACGTCAGAGTCTGAAGGAGCACCTAATTAAGCTACCCCCTCTTAATGGAAAAGTTTGGGGGCTTTACTGTTTCTCCAAGATTTCTGATGCCTGAGAGTAGGCACCGCACGAATTTATTACCACTCGGTCAATACAACCTACTTTCAATTTATCTTTGTTGCCGCAAAATTTTTAACGAAAAACCAGCACAAACTCCCCGGTTAAAATAAATGTTCGGTATAAAACAATTAGAAGAAAGAAGAACAAAAATTAAGAATTTATTACCACAAACACGGACGAAGCTGTTTTTCTTCTCTGATTGTTTATTTTGAGTCAAGTCGATGTCATCTTCGTGTCAATTCAAAGACCATTTCAATTCCATCTTAACTCAATTTTGTGTGTATTTCGAGTTTCTTCGTATTTTCTGATTCGTTTATTGTGTTTTGAATGTGAATTTTGAGTCAAATTCGAGTCCATTTTCAAGTCAAATTCAAGTGGTTTTTGTGATAATTATATGTGAATTTGATTTTGGTTTGGAGTCCATGTTAAGTCGATTTTACAAAGCTTTTTGTCAATTTTGTGGATAAATTCAAGTTGATCTTGTGACTCAATTATGTCGAAGTCAAGTTTCGATTTTGTGACGATATTGGATGAATTTTGAGTGCAGTTCGAATCATTTATTGTGTCAACTGTGACTCAATTTGTTTTCGTTTGATTCATCTATCGTGTTTTCAGTCTCAATCCTGAGTCAATTCGTTTTCAGATTCAATCTTGAGTCAATTCGTTTTCAAATTCAATTTGGAGTCAATTTGCTTTCAGTTTCAACTTTGAGTCAAATTGTTTTTAGTTTTAATTATGAGTCAATTAGTTTTCAGTTTCAATTTTGAGTCAATCAGTTTTTGTCGAACTAATCTTTCGTGTTTTCAGTTTCAATTCTGAGTCAAATTGTTTTCAGTCAACTTTGAGTCAATCAGTTTTTGTCTAATTAATATTTCGTGTTTTCAGTTTCAATTTTGAGTCAATTTGTTTCCAGTTACAATTGTGAGTCAATTTGTTTTCGGTTTCAATTGTGAGTCAATCAGTTTTTGTCCAACAAATCTTCCGTGTTTTCAGTGTCAATTTTGAGTCAATCAGTTTGTGTCGAACTAATCTTTCGTGTTTTCAGTTTCAATTCTGAGTCAAATTGTTTTCAGTCAACTTTGAGTCAGTCAGTTTTTGTCTAATTAATATTTCGTGTTTTCAACTGAAATTTCCAACAAAACAACGAAAGTTTCAACTTTGAGTCAATTTGTTTCCAGTTTCAATTGTGAGTCAATTTGTTTTCAGTTTCAATTGTGAGTCAATCTGTTTTTGTTCAACAAATTTTCCGTGTTTTCAGTTTCAATTTTGAGTCAATCCGTTCATTCCCAATTTTCAATGATTCCTTCGTGCGTTTTCACAGAGCGTACCTCTTAAATCATAATCAGTGGAGACTCGTAATCATGTTAATTAGTCAATCAAAACTGGCGTGAATAATGCTAGGAGTTTACGTGGAGAGTGCAGTCGAGAGAAACTTGGAAAGTTCTGTTTAACCCTTAAAGCATACACCATCGTCTGCGCTTTCCTCGGGATATAATCCATCGCCTTGGCAACGGTTCCATTTTATCAGTTTACACTTGGAAAAGTTTTCTCTCGCTCGACGTTCTCTCTGTACCTCGACTCGGTCTGGATCTCGGATTCTATTCCAAACAGCGGAAAATTTTGTGCTTTATATAATTTTTTGAATTTACTTCGTTTTGAATTCATTCCACATTCATTACGACATAGAATTTTTTTTCTTTGTTTTTTGTAGTCGGAAAAATACCACGAAACCAAAATTGACACGAAATTGACTCAAAGTTTCCACAGAATTGAGGATTTACGCGACATCCACTTGAAAGTGACTTAAAATCGAATCAATATGTAGTAAAAACTTGATTCAAAATTGTAACAAAATTGACTTAGAATTGACACAATATTTATGACAAAAATTGACTCAGTATTTACTGATCCACTCAGAGTCACATAAAATTGACTTAAAAAATTATCAGATATTTTCCAATTCTAAATTGACTCAAAATTCACTTGAATTCGACCAAGAAAAAAAAAACGATCATATATTTTAACGAAGATCAACGAAAATTGATTCTGAAAATTAACAAAAAATATCTACAAAATTGATAAAACAAATCGGATTTCGATATTCAGTAGAAATTAACTCGAAACTTGACTTGAAATTCATCTAGAACTGTCAAATTTTTTTTCATACATTACATGACAACTATTTATCACAAATTGATAACTTTTTCAACTCAATCAAATTGAAAGAAAAAAAAATACCTAATTTTGATCAGCAATTATTGAATATTTCTTCAGTAAGTGAGGTGTTATCGGTGAGATTATCATCTCGTCTTCCACTCTCCAAACACACAATGACAATTCTCAGTGACCCCTCGTCATTTTGCAACACAATGTGCTGCGTATAATCCATCATTCGAATTCTATGCTGTCGTGTAAATGATGAAAGCATATCAATTTTTTTTGCTATTTATATTGTGAACGGAAGAAGAATCATCGCCCCGAGTCGATCAATCATCTCTTTCAATTAATTTACCCTGATTTTTATACCGCTTGTAAATTTCTCATTCCAATTTTTTTTTCGTTTTTTTTTTGTTTTTCATCTGTATAACCTTGGCTACTAGACTGCGGAGATCTTTTCCTCATTCTGGGATGCTGACTGGTATGGGTTTTTATCGTCGCTCCTGGGGGAGCCGCTGGAAACAGCGCAAGACCGAAGCTGGAGAAGACGAGTGTATATTGTCCTGGGGCAGAAAAGGAAGAGGCAGAGGCAGAGGCAGAGGCAGAGGCAGAGGCAAAGGAGTCACAGGAACGCGGAACGGCTCCCTGTCGTTCTTGTACGTTCGACGTGTCCCCGAGGAGACATCGGTAACCTGACAGCCCATCCAGAGAATCCACTTCTCAACCCCCGCCTTTCCTCTCTGCCTCTTCTTTTAACAGTTCAAGAACGGACTTTGGCCAATAGGAACTACGTCGTCTGGTGATGAAGAACAGTCAACTTTATATCTTGATATGGACATGATTTCCACGAATTTGGAAAATTTTTAAACTTATTTGTGAAATTTTTCTCATTTCATTGCAGAAAATCATCATCATTATCGTCCTATGACATCAATAAAGAAAAACTTTAACTTTTGAAGAAAAAACTACGATTTTGGAGAAATTAAACACTAAAATATTTTAAAAAAATCCAAGACCTGAGAGGAAAAACTATGATTTTTGGTAAAAAGCCAAAATATTTCAAGAAAAACTACGACCTAAGAGGGAAAAAAGATAGAAATCATGATTTTTTCTTCGGAAAAACTACAACTTCTCAACATAATCAACGATATCTGATGAAAAATCACAATATTCCATGTGATACTATGACTTTGGACGAATAACTACGATTTTTCCCGTAAAAATCACGGTTTTTCCTCATCGAGAAGTTCGATGATTTTTCATTGTGAAAAATGATTTCCTCAAAATTGTATACCTACTTGCAATTTTTCACACCTTTTCTCCACTTTTCGCGTCACAGAATTTCCCTGAACGTCCACAGTGATCGAAATTGTCCGTGTTTCCGCGTGTCCATGTGTGCGAAACGAATAAGAATAGGAAAAAGAGAAAAAGAAAAAAATCTGTGCCAAAACAAGGGGAGAAAATCGTAAGGGGAAAATGGGTTGTTGTTAGTTCTCCGTATGGTATACTTCAGCCACCTACGAGACTCTTGAGCTAGTTTAGAACATGGTTCTATTTCGCCGTTTCACGCCCCACAGACTCTCGCCCATATAGAAGACGATAAAACTATCAGCACAAGTAAAGGTATAGCTGAATATAGCAGCTCGAAAGTCGATATCAAAAGTAACAAACAACACGAGTCCCACAGGATTCTGAAACGGGAATCGAGTCGGTTTATGATTCAGAATTCGAAAACAAAAACAAAACAAAAAAAAAATTGTCCCGATCATTTTTCAAGACACGAAAATAATTGACGTTCGAATATTTTCAATTGGCAGCTGCCGCTGTATAATTCTGTACGAGTGCTTATAAATTCCGTTCTGGTCTATCAGCGACTCAGCGAGACTTCGATGTTTTGCATATCCTTAATTGCGGCATTCATTATACGGAAACGAGGAAATATTCTAATGAATTGGTCCATTACGTGGCATTTAGTGGATGCGGCGAGGGAGAGAAATAGGGGCGCGTCAAAAATCCCGTGGCGTCCAACGCATATATTACTGTCACAGTTTTAAATGAAGAAAAAGAAACCGGATTTGGGCTGAATATGCGAAGTTTGCAAAATTTTGACCTCAGATTCTTGATCAGCGGTTCAAAAAACCTTTCAGTACCAAATTGGATTCGATAGTCCAAATTTTGCAAATCAGACTTCAGATTCGTTATCAGCGATCCAAGAAACCATGTGGTACTGAATTCCATTCAAATCCACTGAATGATTTTCTTTTTCTTTCAGGAATTGCAAATTGACGTCATTATGTCATCCTGGGAGTTTAAGGAGATGATCAAAGGAAAAAAAAAGGAGCCAAGTTGAAATTTTAATCTCCGAGTTCGTTAACAGTTGGTGTTTCTCTTTTTCAACAAGGCATACATCCCGGGCGAAAATTATCAAGTTTTAATGACAATATCACTACGGTGGTCCTGACTCTGTATATAACATGTTATCCGACCCAAAGCTACGGTTCAATTTATTCACGGCTGTTAACAGTTAGCAAACATAGTTAGTACCAGGTATTCAGGGATCAGGGATGAATGGAGAGCTGCTCATCCGGGAGTTACTTGTTGTGTGAAATGGGATTTATACCGTCAAATAATAGGGACAGATTTCCGAGAATCATCATTTGTTGTACGGATATTGCGAAAACTGATGTCATCCGGATGTGAAACAGAGAGTGAATACACGTCGATTTCATTCAGCTCGATTCGAACCGTTGCCGAAGATTTTCCACCGAAATTTTCCCGCTAATAATGACGTGATCGAAACTTTTGGTTGGGTACAAAATTCAGATGAAATTGGTGAAGAATTGATTCAAGAGGTCGTACGAGATTTAAAGATGTTGACTCAAAATAGTCAATGACTTGACTCTAAAGTGTCTATAACGTGACAGACAATAATTAAGTGAAGGGAAGACTAGAGAATGATGCAAAATTGACTGAATATTACTGACTTGATTCGGAATTGACTCAAACATGAATCGTAGAGAATTCCTAAAATTCCCAAACACTTGAAAGACTGAAGACTTGCACAGAATTGGTACTAAGTTGATTCGAAATCGACTCAAACATGAATTGTAGAGAATTCCTGAAATTCCCAAACACTTTAAAGACTAAAGACTTGCACAAAATTAGTACTAAGTTGATTCGAAATTGACTCAAACATGAATTGTAGAGAAAATTCCAGGAATTATTAAACTCTTCAAAGAGTAGCCTATGCAGGTCATATTTCCCTCACGGCCGATGTCCATATGTTGCCTTCCAACAGGGCCATAAATACTGACGTTACATCGACAGTGTGCTGTGGGGTCCTGGCGAAGAGGATTGAAGAGCATCCTCTTTCGGAAAGGAGGAGGGTCACCAGGGCTACTACTCGGGCTAGTAAGGCGGTTTTTCTTTCGGGTAGTTTTTTGCTGATCCTCTTGTCCCCCTTTCCCGATTGTTCCATGGCCTCCCAACAGCTGAACCCGTCTTTCGACCCGATAGACTGACCAATGTCCACAAATGCATGAGATGTTGATCATCTACTGATCCGCTTCACAGTCACGGATCTAACCTAACCTCGCCTGATCTGAATGATTAGAACCTAAGCTAACCATGTCAAAATTCTTCAAACCTAGTTGCAACTAGTTAAACCTAGTAGAAGTAAAATTGATGAGCATGTAGATATTTTCCCATAAATCTCTGAACACCGATTTCAGTTTCCATTAGAATCGCTTCATGCGGTTAGCGATTTAATTAAGACGATTCACAATATCAGGTCCCTGGAGTTACCTCAAGGATAACGAGGTGTGACTACGTCTGCGCATATATCTACCTGGCAAGATTGAATCCTCACCAAGTGAGGGAAGAGATAAGAGTTCAGCAGATGACATAACTAAACGTCGTGTCACGTCGCATTGTGTGACAGATAGCGATTTTTTTTCTTTTTTCTTTCTTCAATTCAATGAAAATCAACTGCATTGAAAAAAAATACCTAAATTGATTTGAATTGACAGAAAAAACAACAAAAAGTAGTGAATTGGAATATTAGGATATTTACTTAAGATTCAGGTGAATTAAGTAATCAAATCAACAGAATCGAGGTAAATTAAGTTGAGCCAACTTGAAATTGAATTGAATTGCATTAGAGTCAAATCAAGTTGAGGTAGCTTGAATCAAGTCAAACAAAGTTCAATAAAGTTCAAATTGAATTGAATTGAAGTGAAATTAATTGGAATCAGGTTGAATTGAGTCGAATTAAGTTCAACTAACTTTAATGAAGTTGAGATCAATTTGAATCAAGTTGAATTAGGTTCAATTAAGTTGAATCGAGTTAAAATCGAATTGAATTGAAGTTGAAACAAGATGAATGAGGTTGAACTGAGTCAAATTAGGTCAAATTAAGTTGATTTAGGTTGAATCGAGTCGAATTATTTCGAATCCAATGGAATTAAGATAAATGAATCTAAATTATTACAACCCTCAGAATCAATTTGTCACTCACATCTTAAGTCAATTTATTCTCGGACTTGATCGTGAGTCTCAAAACTCTCTGAACTCGATCCGGAAGTGTTTTTGACGGGCTTCTTTTTCCTTTTCGTTTCTAAAATTCAGATTTTTTTGACGTTTTTGGGTTTCTCTGATTCAGCAAACGAGTTTCGTATTTCATTTAGAGGAACGGTACTGATTAATTCGAGGATAAGGGGTCACCGCTGGATGCCGATCGTTGTTCTTTGTCGTCATGGCCGTCCCTCGTCCGTCGTCCCTGGCCTTCCACTTCAGCTTCTGGCTTTCGGCTCTTGCCTTTTGTCTTCAGATTCGTTATCGCATGGTGTGGACACGCGATATCCTTCCGCGTACGTAGAACAAGGTACGTCGACCGAGGGGATGGTTTGGCTGGAAGGGTGGCGCCCGATAAAACGAAGAAACTGAACTTTTAATTAAAAGCCATTCAATTACACGAGCCGCTCGGTCTGCAACGGAACCAACCCACGCTTCTATCCACTCAAAATGCGGTTGGTCTCTGCGTTTTGACTCTCTACTGGAACCACGATTCTCGACGTACAATCGATTCACCCTCGAATATTCAATCCGAGAGGATGAACAATTTTCATGATCATTATCAACCGGAAGTGAATTAGAAATCGGAGAGAAATGGAAAAATGTCTTCTCAAAAATTGTGTATCTAGTGTAACAAGAAGAGGAACGGAAGAAATTTCGCTGATCATCACTAGTTTAACATCATTTTGTCAAATTTTGAAAACTTCACAACACGTCTCAACATTTCACGAGATTCCACAAGACTAGTAACTACATTTTGAATGAATTCAAAATATTTTGAGCATTCCAAATCATTTGTAGAAATTCCAAAAAGTGTAAAATGATAAATTTTGAATTGACGCTACCAGAAGTCGAGCAAAAAAATTTCTGTTTTTGTTTTTGTTGCAGTTTTGGTCACTCCCTCAGAGTCTCATCTTCGAGGGTCGTTCAGCTGCTGTAACGGACACGAGCTCCGACCTCGTGGTGAGAGCTCCTGTTTCATCGGCAGTAGTTTCTGCGGGAGACAGTTCAGACCGTTCTGGTAGACCGTGAGATAAGGTCAGGCCTTTCCACGTGCTGACACTAAATACGTGGATAGGATCCAGTACAAACAACTGATTTCCATCCCCTCAAAAGTACAATGCGTCACGAAAAGTACAACGAGCTTTGACCAGTGAAAAGAAAAAGCGTTTAAAAGGCCTGAAAACTAGTTCCCAGTTGATCCGTTGTTATTCGCAATCTAGCTGGTAGTTACCCTCAAACTAGATTGCTGTGAAGCCATTCCGGGAACGAATTGTTTTTCCAGTCTAGTTGAACGATTTTTCGCAATTTTCTCTTTTCACTGTTTTGGGTCGGAGCGAAAAAATTGTTGACCCACTTGATAATTGAATTTCTATTGTGGTAACGGAGCATCCTGTAGTCAAGGTCCGATAGAAACGGTCAAAAATCACGTGGAAAATTTTAGGGACGGATTATATCCGCTTATTTGCGGTTTTCGACCGTTGATACAGGCTTTTATCAGACTTTATAAAAATAAACTATGTGTGTCGAATTTTCCATTGAAGCAAATAGGAATCAGGTGAACCAATGAAAATTTTGACCCATCCACGTTGATACCGTGATTGAAAATCGAGTAACAAACAACGTCGCGATGAACAACACCTCCGGGTCCGCCGGTACACGTAAGTCGGTGAACAACCGAAGAGGGTGTCCCGCTTTCGGGGTAGCGACGCCGCGCCGCGAGACAAAGTTTCGGTTCATTTTACGATCACACCGGGTTCTGCGCTGGCGCATCGGGTGCGGGTGGTTCGCCGCGGGTGCGGGTTGGACCCGGCCCCTTTCCCCGAAGCTTCAGTCACCGGGTCGACCTGCAACCAGCGGGTCTACCGCGCCTAGTGTCTACGCGTACAGTACAGTGCGTTTCTCCGTCAGGGGTAATTCACCCTCCGGCGTTCAGTCGACACCGTGTAAACACTCGACTTGAACGAGAACAACCAACCAAAGGATGCTGAAGTCGTCGTCAGTCCGTTCCGTCGACGTCTTCTAGCAAAAGAGCTGGTTTCGGGTGCTCAATTCGGTCACCCAGTGTGGGAATGATGAGTGATTCCGATTGTGAGTGATTGTGAAAAGTTCGATTGTGAAGTAGAAGGGGAAAGCCTCGCGCGGAGTAGAGTGTGACGGTGTTCAGTCGAGTCACTCTGTCAGGAATAATATTGTGCCTCGTCGGGCTGAGAACGTGGCGTTAATTAGGTTGTGGAGCCAATTAATCACACTGTTCGTTCGTTAGTTAGTTCGTTCTTTCGTGCCGCGGGTACGCGGTGATCGATAAATATAATTAAAATACAATTATTATTCAGTGGCCTATAAATCATTGTGCTCACTCGTTAACACCGGACCGTCGATATTCTGACGATGGATACCAGCGGAAGTCTTCAATCCTGAGGTAACTAGCGACTTCGACAAGCCACATCGATTAGGCTCAAGATAATGTATCCTAGGTTTAGACACTGGGATCTAATTCCTAGAAACAATCATTCATTCATCAACCAGACGGATGCAAATTGAATGGGTTGATTGTCAACATTTTGGGAATGACGCCATCTGGTTAGAAATTGTGATCTTTCTGTGATGTACGAATGATCGAAAAGATTCTGCTATCGTGTCTCAGAGATCTGCTTTTTTGGTGATCCTCATTTCTAGTGATCTTCTTTTAGATGTTCTTCCTTTTTGGTGATCCTCCTTTTTAGTCATCTTCTTTTAGATGTTCCTCCTTTTTGGTGATCCTCCTTTTTCGTGAACTTCTTTTCGATGTTCCTCCTTTTTGGTGATCCTCCTTTCGAGTCACCTTCTTTTAGATGTTTCTCCTTTCTAGTCACCTTCTTTTAGATGATCCTCTTTTTCGGTGATCCTCCTTTTTAGTCACCTTCTTTTAGAAGATCCTCCTTTTTGGCGACCGCCAAAAACACGACGGACGAATCATGGGAAAAAAATGTGTCTATCTATTCTTCTTATCAGTTATCCTCCTTGGGGTGACCCTATTTATTGATGATCCTCCTCTTCGTAATCCTCCTTTTCGGCGACCCTCCCTTTTCGTGATCTTCCTTCTTCGCGATTTCCCTCCCTGGCACTCCAAATACGTGACAGCTGAATCATCAGACTGAGATTCTTTGACCGTGTTTCGTCAATGATCCTCCTTTCTTGAGTGAAAAGAATAGATTCTATTCAGTGCTCCTCCCTTGGGGTCATCTTCGTTTCTGATAATCCTTTTTTCCCATGATTCTCCTTTTTGGTGATACTCTCTTTGGGTGACCCTTCCTTTTTGTAGGTCCTCCTTTTTGATGCTCGCTAAAAACGAGACGGACGAATTCTTTCATCGTGCTTCACAATCAGTGATCCTCCTTCTTAGTGATGCTACCTTTTCGTAATCCTTCTTTCCGCTGATTCTTCTTCTTGATGATCCTCCTTTTTGGCGACTTCTTGAAACTTGACGACTGAATCATAGAAAATAGATTCTTCCCTCGTGTTTTAATGATCCCTTCCTTTCGGTGACCCGTTCTTCGATGATCCTCATTACCGTTTCCCATCGAAATCTCAAACCAGGGTAAATTCGGAGTGTAGTTTTTAATCAAGGAATTTCAACTCCCACTGACGTACTTCTCAGTCTGCGACGGAGGTAAAGAGTAATAAACGGTACACGATGTGAAAGGACCATCGAGCAGGTCCACGAGGGCTTTTAGAATAATTTTTCTCGTCCCTGTCAGTCTCACAGAAAACTACTCGACCCACTAAAAATCACACCACTCACCAAGAGTCGAGTCGAGTCAAGTTGAGTCTGTTGCACGAAACGAGAAACTTAAACAAGCTCTCACTGTTGTTAGGCTAGGAATCCCGACCCAGAATCTGACGTTAAAATACGACACAACCGTCATCATTTGATGATAAATTTCTGTCGTTAAAAATGACAACAAAGGAAAGATTGATTTCTGATATTCGGGCAATTAGTTTAGAATTGAGAGACGATCGTTCGGGTAGCTGCTGGTTCAAATGAGACGAACCGAGGTATTAAAGATCGGTGCTTTGTGCTTTCAACAAAGGCGCCGGGGCTGCTATATCAGTCTCGAATTTTTTTCTCCCTCTCAATTCAGTACATTCCGTTTGTTGATTGCCGAGCATGCATTGAAATCGATTGTTCGATCGTTAGATCGTTCCCGATACTCTGGTTACGAAAGATCCACCCAGAGACTAATTGTGCGAAGTAACAAAGAGAGTCGCGGTGGTATTACGAAAAGCGAGGAACCGGGGAATAATGGAGGAACGAAAACAGTGGGACGGGGAGGTATAACCCGAGTAAGGAAAGGAGGCAAAAGAGTAAAAAAACAAACACGGTATCGCATCGACTCTTCTCCCTGTTACGACCGAATCGATTTCATTCCCGGTCACGCAGACATCTCTCTCTCTCTCTCTCTATCAACGTTCTCACGATAATTCTTTATTCCCCAGGTGGGTTGCGAGCGTTCCGAACGCGGCCATAGACTCGTTAGACGCTCTCGCTTAATCAGGTAACATGCGGTTAGATTTTCATTTGAATCGTCTCAATACACTCCGGCCAAAGAATTACTCGAACAAAACGAAAGCCGATATTCAAGGAGGCGGGGAGAAAAAAAAAGCCAAGGGAAATACACCCACTCTCGATCGCATTTTGCTCCTCAACCTCACGCCAAATGGCCTGGAAACAGGCACATTTGTCAATCGGGGAAACGAGCCGGAGGTGAAGGTCGCTACTGCGTGATCGAAATAGACCACGAGGAATAAATCCCACATTCCCGCACGGATTATTCAACTACTCAGATCTGACGATCGTTCCGTCATTCCATCCGTCAAATCGACCTCAGACTCGCTCAAAATAATTCGACCAAAGCTCATCCAATTCGTATCAGATGTCTCTGGAAAATAGATCTCACCCTTAAATTGAACCCGAACAACAAGTCGACATTTAGACAACAGCCAACATATGGTAGCTACTAAATCCGGGTCATCATTTGCCCATAAGTGAACAGTTTCCAGTTTTTATCATCGTGACAGACTGGAGCATGATGAATTTTGGTAGCAGTATCATTCCGGTCTCGTGATCTGCTGCTGAAATGATCGATCAAAGCTTCTTCAACCTCTTCCCACTTTTTAAGGACACTAGTGCATGACGACCTTGTAATCCTGATCCTGGCTTATCGGCTTAGAGTCATAAAAATGGCGATCAACCACAGAACCTATCTTTTCAAACGTTTTTGGTTCTTCATTCTTCCATCCCAATCAAATCCCAGTGTCTGGATTGGATCGATCAAAATGGCGAAAGGATTCGTTCTATTTTCCTGTTTCATAACATTGCACAAAATGTTACACTTCTATTTGACGAACGAAATGATTTGCCCCCAGACTTCATGTAAATACCGAATGATTGGTGAAAAATCAACAAATCTACCGTGTAAATTAAACCCTGAATCGTTAACGGGTTTGAAAATTGTTTATGCACCGTAAAGAGTCAGCAGTTCGTCACGCCAATGGGTAATTTGTGACTTATTAATGAGCGTAACCAACGCACTCATAAATATTCCTCCTTTTTCAATTCTACCTCCATCAAAGTTGGAAGACATCCGTTAAAGTACTCGAGTATAAGAGTCCAGATGTTAGCGAGGAAATGGATATTGCTCAAACTTCTCAAAGTGGTGATAAAAAATTGATAAAATCAATACCGTCGGTGGTGGGGGGCTGGGATGAACTTTTGCATCGTTCGTGCGAGGCTGTCTTAGTTTCAAATATTTGATGTAAACAACCAGCTGCTGAGCTCTGTCGATAGCTGTTCGATCCTCGAGCATCACGGAGGATCAAGATCCTTTTCATGCTATGTGGTGTCTGCAGGAACGGACACGGAGCAATAACGAACGACTAAACGCTCCCTAACTGCACCCCGAGCAGTGTTATCGGTTATGTAAACAAAGGACGACGCTAAATTGGCCGCGAACTAAAACCGCCTTGATTTTCGACCGATATTAGTCATTCGAGGACAATCTTTGCTCCTGAAATCCCCACCGAAAACAAACCCCGAGTGTTTTTATTGAAAATACAGAGAGAAAGAGACCGCGGTTCGTCGGCGTGATCGACCAACCGGAACATCAAAGTGTACGCCGCAAATATTTGCCGAGAAGTACAAATAATACGGGATCCGCGTACGAGCAATTACATTCATCTGTATCAACATTCGCACATGGAGTCGAAACTGATGGGCGATGTCACATTCGTCGTTTAAAACTGAAAAAAAACGAACATGTTCAAATAATTCTGCTCGCCGATTGAAGGACTCGTTACATTCAGAGCTGGCGATTGACTATGTGAAGTGCATGGTGATCTTCTGATTCCGATTTTAGAACCACGACGCTTGTTTTGATCATGAAAGACTCTAGAAATTGTGATTCATGATAATTTCATGTCAATCCATCAATATTCTGTATGTGTGGGACTCGTAATGCCCTTTGGTGACTCGACAGCCGGAAAAGTCAAGGATTTGGTTAATCCTGGACATGTCATGAATGTCGAAGAGCACCGAAAGTCCGTTGTTGGCATTTTTATCAGAGCTGATGTCATGAGACTAACCGAATTGTTGCCGTGACCGTTGCCACTACGATTACCAGTATTGTTGGCATGTTGTTGGCATTTTTATCAGAGCTGATGTCATTAGACTAACCGAATTGTTGACCGTTGCCACTACGATTACCAGTACTGTTGCCTACTTCTACCACCATTTTTTATATAAAGAGTGAATACTGAAAAAGCACGTTACTGATGAATTCTGACAAAGTTTCCTCTTATTCAGACAATGAGTTGCATATGGCAGCCTCGCTTTGCGCTTCTCTTTTCTCAATTGACATTAAAAAAAATCTGTAGCCAGTTTAGTTAGTTCATCGAGGTGAAACGTGAGGTACGAGAAGAGTCAGAGAGAAGAATAAAGAGAAAAAAGATATCCGTTAGTCGAGGGTAAAAATGCTTTGTAAAAAAAATCAATGATAAGCCAGAGTGACGTGACGTCGAGGTAGATGTCTGTTACGAGATAACTTTACCGGTGTATTGAAAAATAATGAAGAGCCACCCCCACCTCCGATATCCGTCCGTGTTTTTGCTCCGAGTATTTCTTCTCTTTTTTTTGCACACTCCCATTTTTCCGCCCTTCTAGTTCCCCTGTCTGGGTACACGGTATATCTATCCCCTGGAATATAGTCGTCGGACAATGCTCGTGGTCGCGTGGCGTGTTGATGACAACTGGGTAATTACTTTTCAAGTAGCTACCGCGCAGCGGACGTGAAAATGAACAGCGAATTGCTCCTTATATTTTAAACCGATATCATTTTTCGACGGTATCGACGCTTTGCTCCGTTCACGCTGCACCACGGGTTTCAAAGGACCCCACCTATCGACGCTCGAAAACATTCCGAACCGATAATTAAACCCACCCTTTCATTATACGGATATACGTGAACGAGGAATTATTATTTTTCCTCGCCTACCTATGGGAATCGCCTGAAAAATTGATTGGGTGGTGGATTTAGTTAATGCGTTGGTGCAACGCTTCGATAATCCAATTCAATCACGTTGTTCACCATTATTACACGTTAGCTGAACGATTAGACGGATACTTTCGATGAAATTAACCCGTCGAACGTGTTGACTGCTGGACAATGAAAAAACTTTATCCTCTTTGACGATAAAAGGGTGATGTCGTAGTCATGTCTCTGAAGGATGTCGTCAAGATGGCGAAAAAACGATCCAGTGGTGCGAGTTTTCGAAAGATGGATGACCTCTTCTTCAAATTCAAAGAAACTTTTGGTCACGAGTATTTTCTTTCCTGATGCATGCAAAAGGGTTGAAAAAATGTCATGGGAACTTTGAAAACTTTTTTCAAGTAACTCAAACGTACGTTTTTTTTTTAAATAGATCATAGTTTCATATGGAACAAGGAAGAAATCAATGACTGCCTCACAAACTAGAAGAAAACTTGTTCATTCTTCTTTTCGCAGTAGGGCTTTTCTCATTTTACTCTCCCTGCTGATTTCGGCAACTTTTCGCATTTGCAATACAATAATGCTATTCTGACGAGTTCATGTTCACTCGATCGAAATTGACTTCGTGTCTCTTCACTCTTTTCCGACTGACACAATTCTCACTCTCTCTATGGAACGAATGGTCACTTCGAAGAATATTGAGAGGGAAGTTGCTCTTTTTCCTGCATCCTAAAAGGAAGAGCAGTTTCCTCGGTATTTTCACCCTGACGACATCGCTCTCAAGAAGCACATCCACTCTTCATATCTTCGAAAATTGTCCTCCCGGTTTATATTCCGACATCCTGTTTCCAATTCTGCGTATATCACGGTGATGTATTCGAGCTCGGTGTGATTCAGTCATAAGGTACGGATTTTAGGTGGGGTTTCGTCGCGTGGGTGGTTCGCGTATCGCAACACTGGCACGTCGACGGATCTGCGGCGTCTACAATATCAATAAATCACGTATTATTGAACGTGTAGTTTCGGTTTGACATACGGGATGGAGAGAGAAAGAGAGAGAGAGAGAGGGGGTGGCGTTCCAGCTCTCTGATACGTCATAAGTCACAGCTGGTAGCACGTTGAAGCGACGTTCCCCCGCGTAGCAGGGCTTAACTCGGGATCTGGTAATAGTGCCATTAACCGGTTCTGTATCTTAGCAACGAAACCTACGTCCCCTTTATTGCTTGATATGATTGATATTATAAAATATACGCCTTCGCATTTTCCGAGAGTTCATGTCTGCACTGTGCAACGGTCATGGCGGACTACCGTCCGAAGTCACCCTGGACGGAGCTTGAGGGGGCGAATGATGAGGAAGTTCAAGCACCCAGGACTCGACCCTTGACTGTCTTGGTCCTGGGGCTCAATGAAAAATGCAATATAAAAAGTTTGCGAGCTTTTTTTCACGGTCATTCAACTCCCACCCCGAAGTTTCTTTGTTCGTATAGACTGGATGGAATTGCCCATATCTTCGCAGACGAGGGACGACGTTTGAACGGATTAAACTTTTTCTCGGAATATATTCTACAACATTGGCTCTGATTGGGAAGAAGATTGAATTTGTCCAGGTTTTTGATTGCGTACACTTAGCTTGGCCCGAATTTACTTGATCCTCGAAAACACCGGGAGGCATTCAACGATTTGTTTACTAATTTGGGTATAAGCGACTGTTTACTCACTCGATGAAAGCGACGTGTGTCTGAACCGTTGGGAACCCTCGGTGATACTGATTTCCCACCTGTAAATAAACCAATCAATCTCTAAACTCCAACAGTCTATGGTGAAGCGGGGTGTTGACTCTCTCAAGAGCGAAGAGAGGGGGCGAAGTTGTTGCCAAAAAAATCTTCTCTCAAACTTTCTTCGAGCTTTTAATCAGTTTCCAAGCGTCAGGATGAAAAATTCGCACCTTTTTATTTGCCCGCCAAGTACATCAATTATCGAATTCCTCTGAGCAGGGTCAGCCCTGGGAACAGAGGGTTTCGCGGAATGCAGAAGAACCCTAGTGGGGTCGAAACAGGAAAGAGAAAAAAAATGGCCTTAGAAATTTACTGTGTTCCAGTTGAATCGGCAACTGGAGTAGAGCGAGGGAGTATTGACCATTTCTGATTTATAGCCGAACGATGATCGATGCGAAAATAACTCTGAGTTAAAGTTCTTTGGCACGGAGGGGGACGCGTATCTTTTCACCGTTAGTGTTTCACAATTTTATTTCTTTCCCCACGAGCCATGCCTGCTGTAGTCGTGTGACCTGTCCAATCGATGCTTTTTCTTCAATTTGTCGAACCCCACAATTTTTTCTTATCCCCTTCTTCATCGTTACTTCACGCACACGCGTTTTTATCTTCATTACGTCACCAAAGATACGCACCACTAGGAGGACATCTGGCTTTAAAACAATGTTACAACGTTCAGACACGAAGCTTTTTTCTCTCATTGAACACGATAGCAAAGATATTGAAGATTTATATGTTGGAAGACATGCAGGTTTTTGAAGGAAATTCATTTCTTCCTCATGAAGCTTGACTCCGACTTGTCGCCATTTTTCCGACCTTCGGAGTCTTCTGAATAGAATTTCATCAGGATTTCTCCGTTGATAATAGCTGAAGTCGACAGCAGCATGAGTCTGATCTCGTAACTGGCTTGTTCGAAATGTTCAAATAAAAGCTCATCCGTCTTGTCAGAGCTTTCTTCAGAATAGTAGTGCACGAAAATCTTGTGCTTCAACTTTGAGAAGTTTTTTAATGCTTTTTCCTGACTGTTTGAGAAGGAAATGCCCAAAAACTACATTTTTGTTATATCTAATCAACAAGCTCGGAAATGTTCTTGCTTCTTGAAGTCAGGTGTACAATTCTTCTAAACTTTCTTCTTCATGGCATGATCGCGAAAAAAGAAAAAACTCTGAAGAGCGCAAAAGTCGATTTCATTTTTCATGAAATTGGTACAAGAATTCGTCTGCAGGGTAAGAAACGCTTCCGAAGAAGCTTACAGCGAGAGAGGTGGTTCGATGAGGCTGGAAACCCTGGAGAAAGAAAAACGCCATAAGGCATCGCTTGCCCTGTGAGATCCCAGAATTGGCACAGTGGGGTGGAATCCATGGCCCTGTGAGAGGCAGCCCTTTACCCACCTTGGATTATTCTCCCGGTTCTGGTTTCCCTGGTTTTCCCCCTTGTCTATCAGCCGAGCGTCGCCCCGCGCAACGGTACCGTCACGTCACTCTTTATGTCTGCCTTTTATCTTGGAGGACGTATTGGTGCCTCGGCCGCCTGGGGATATGGACCTTGCAGCTTATAAGGCATCATTTGATTACCGCTTTTTCCCTTGTATCCGCTCAAAGCGATATTGCTCGCGTGTACCTAAAGCGCCACCGTCGCATCCCTTACGAGGAGTGGGGGGCGTCCTGTTTGTTCTTTGACGAGTCGTAGTAGGCTTTCTCCCAAAACCGCGCCTCCTTCCACCCTCACTTTTGTTTCCCCCAACTCTTTCGCAACCTTTGTACAACCTACGCGATGCTTTTGTTAGGTCGAGTCTCGCAACCGGTTATTTATCACTTCCGTATCCGTTTTTGGATATACTCACTATTTTCCTCGACAAGGGAAACGGAGAATATAAATTCAACCACTTGGCACCCAACGAGTTCGGCTAAAGGTCACGGGATTCGAAGCAGAATACAAAACGTCCAGGTTTCAACTCAAGAAAAATACACTTGCTGTTGATTTTCGAACATCATAGACTCTGCTGAAACAAATTTTGCAGAGTCTGCGGACACCGTGGCTGAAGTTTGTTTGACGTTGGCCAACGTACATGTTTTCAGGGGTTGAGTATCGGCGTGGATGTGTACGGGGCTCTTGATAAATCTGTAATGGGCTCGGTGCAAGAGCGACGAGAGCACTTAGCCACTCCGCTTTTGGCGTGTCCAGCTATAACCGGATCCGTATATCGACGCATAATCGTGAGCTCGTTTTTTGCCGTTTTAACGGGGGGTGTGCGAGCCTATAACGAGCGTAAACGGAATAATAATTAATCCCGAATCGACCGCGGTAATGTTCAAAAGCTCGTTTGAAATGCCGCGCGGTACAGCCATTAAGGACGTTAACGAGTTTTTGAAATCTCTGCTCGCAAGGAGGGACTCATCCAGCAATTATGTTATTCTTATTGCCGGAATTGACTCAGGTTCCTCACCGAGTACGTGAGAGGACCTGATACGGTTGTTAATTCATAATTCTAGGCAGCACTTAACGTACCTGCCAAAATGAATCGCTTAAGATTCACCAGCGACTAAACACTCTTGGAAGTAACTCTGCGAGGCCGAGCGAACTCCGGAAAGCCAGCCAAGAAAGTTAGCTATTTACTCTCGAGCTCTCAAGCTCGTTTGCGAATCCAGCAGTATTTCATTTACCTCCTGAGGCAAACACATTAGGCTGTTTATAACTGCGCCGCATCCAGCATTGTAAAAAAGTCCATTTTTCCATGTGTAATGAACTTTGGATTAGATATTAATGATTTCTCGAGCATGTAGGATTTGTTGAGCAAAAAATCATGCAAACTCTCGACATGACGTTTCAACCCTTTCTTTCGAAACTAATAGAGAAAAAAAGAGCCGTTCAAGCCCGGAGTCGTAATTGGTTGTTTTTACGTGGCCGAGTCGATATCGCTGCTAATTAGTTCTGCGGATATTCGTGACTCGGTGAGTCAGCCCAAAAGTCCAAAGACATTTAGGTCGAGGCGTTTAATAATTGTCCGACATGCCGGTCACGAATCGCCAAAACTTGAAGCTGTTAAGCCGGAACTAATTGAAGTGTTCTTAGGGCTGGGAGGGGGGACTGTGCTGATGTAACTTGGCATCGGGTATTACAGAGATTCCCTGACAGCATTCCGCCAAATCCTCTCTGATAGATCTCGCATTATAATGAAGGACGTCCGAGAAAACTTCTCGAGACGAGATGAGATCCTAATAAGCTTCTTCAGGGTCTCTGATTAGATTCTTCGACGAAAAACGAGAGGATTTTGTTCGAGAACATTTTTCGAGACTCTCATAGGCTCTGAGCTAGAGCGAGTTGAAGATTGACCAATGGCGGACGGTGGGAGCAGCGCCACTCGCGGTGGCGTCCCGAACCCGCTCGACCGTTACGCGTTTCAAACTTTAAATCGATCCAATTCGCGAACTATCGGAGCTACGACTTCGGGGCCGGGACGAAATCGTCTCGATTTTTTGCGTAGAATTTAACGCGCCTCTGGTTACGAAGGTACGGGGGTGTTGCGCGGGCACAATGGTATCGCGTAGAGGCGAGGTGCGACGTTGTTGAATACAACCGAGCGTGAAACAGTACTCGGGGGGGTTGGTTTTTCAAATCCCGGCATGACGTACGTCTGGCATTTATAAAACCGTCGAAACAATACGACGAGACAGCGAGAGAGGCGAAATTCACACCCTGCAGAGACGCCTCGTGCGTATTAATGTGTTTTTTATTATACAAAAACTATAAGGGTACACGGGGCTGACTGCATTTACTGAAGTAAAGCATTCGCACCTACGGTGCGACGGTGTAGTCGGGGCTTGAGTGGAAGCCGCTGCGCTGGGAGCTTTTTATTTCTTATTTCTCCTTTTCGTTTTCTGTATTACTCTGTTTTTTTTTTTCAACATTTTTTACACACAGCACTGCGTCCCGGTTTATTGTTTCGCTTTGACGCTGAGTCTGCTGTTGCCTTGCGTTATGTCCAGGTGTGCATTATAAGCAACGACAAAAAAAAAACGAAATGACAACGCGTTGAATAATCATTTTATATTGTACTTCGCACTCAGACTCCAGGACCCAGACAATTTCTCAGAATAATGGAATAATGGAATCAAGACGTAGACGGCGTCTGGGAAATAAGAAAGCGCGCTTCTAGTCAGGACAAAGATTTTTTTTAATCAAGCTCTTTCTATCTGGGAAAGAAATTGAAAGAAACGCCCTAACGAACCAATTAATCAGATCTTAATTTTTCGCATTCCCTCTTTTTTTTTACAGGTATGATTCGTCCTCGTCCGGATGCCATGGAGGTGCGGCAAAGCAGTGGCTTAAGTGTTCAGTGACGTTGAGTGACTTTTTGTTTGTGAAGTGAAATCGTGTTCAGTCACGGAAAATATTAACGCATTTGAATTATTTCTACCAATCTACGAGTTCATCAAGAGCTTTTCGATGATGCATCGCAGTCACAGAATCAGAAGACGAACTCCAAAAATGGTGAGCGACAGATTCAATCTTGCAAACAAGGTTTCAGTCGAATCTCTAAACCAATTCGCATGAAACCCACAGAGGATGCTTTTTTCATCATAAAGATGTGATAATAGGCTTTTCGAGCACAATCCCACTTCCGGTTCAGAGAAGGTAGTCGCTAACTCCGTCATTTTTGAAGATACAGCAACG
>JAFFZH010013302.1:0-12825 GCA_018420115.1 Euura saliciscinereae
AGAATCTTGTCTCCGTCAAAGAAGAAGTCACCCTCCGTCGGCTTGAGCCAAAGAATCTAGTTCTCGTAGACCTGAGGCGAAGAATCTAGTCTCCGTAGACCCAAGGCGTCGTCAGAGAATTCACTCTCCGGAGACTCAAGGCGATGAATCTAGTCTCGGTAGAACCACGGCGAAAGAATTCAGTCTCTCTGATCATTTTTGATGGTTCATAAACATCAGAACATTTTTCCTCCAGTGTTGAGCGTACAATTGTAATTCATTATTGTTACAAATGTAATTTATTATTGTTGTAGTAACAATTGTGATTTATTATTGTTGTGAATTACAATTGTAATTTATTATTGTTGTAAACTACAATTGTGATTTATTATTGTTGGATGTAATACATTGCACTACGTAATTTGCAGCTGCCCAACACTGCTCCTAACCTCAATCTAACCAAAAAATTTGAATCGCGCTGTTTCCGCGCGTTCAACTAAAACCAAGTTAGCTTGAACGAGGCATGGTTGAAATCCCTCTCTGTGCGGGTCCGAACCCCGAGCACCACTGGCTGTCTACGTTCACGCCGCCGCCATATCTGCCAAACCGAGTGGCCCGCGTCCACGTTTACTCACAGTATATTATATCTGAATGCACCACATCCGCGGCTAGATGGCACTTGTGTCATGTAAACGAGCCGCCATTTTTAAATGTAATAGATCGAGGGAATCGATCAGTAACGAAACATTTCGGTCTGCTCATTATTGCTACGTGATATAAGTAAAATCAAGATGTGAGCCAGTTTGTTGGAATAATTAAGTTATGAGGTTATGAATCTGAGCCAGTTAGATCAATCACAGGCTTCGGGAACATTGGTCGTTTTTATATTTTGCATGTCGGCTACAAGTGCGGCTGCTAGATTAGGTGAGGTTAGGTTCTGCTAGGTTGACGGAGCGGTCAACAAGAGTTTTCAATACGAATTCGCGTATTTTAATTATTGTTACCGCCGGACATATGATAATGTGACGTTATTTACGACTACACGGTTTCATGACTGAATACGTGTATTACCTCAGAACTTGTCGATATGAACAATTTTTCAATTGTTTTGGTTACATTTTCGCATGCCTACTTCTAGCTCTACAGAGAAAATGTGTACACTGCAGTATGCTCCGGAGGTTTTCTTCGACGACTTAGCTTCCAATCTTCACGTTGCGGAACAGCTCTTGGAGCACTCGAGTAACACGACGTCAAATCATCGGATTCTGACGATAAGAAGAATACCTTGGTGGACCAGATTGAACGGACGAATCTCGCCATGCAATCTAATAACAGAAGTACTATATCGGAAGACTTGATTGAGTGTTTATCGATAGTTATTCATTGATTTTGATATATTTGCACACTATTATTATTTTTGTAGGAGATCATAAAAACATTATACTGGAGCATGGCAGGATACGGATTTCCACTCATGCTGCAGTTTGTCGTCGGACAATTCTAAACGTATTCATCCGGCCAACGTATTTCCTTAAGGGGAGACTTTGGTGAAATTTTGAAAATCGCTTCAGATGTCGTATGAAAAAAATCGTTCCAGCAGTTTTTGAGTAATGCTAGTATAGACTGTGAAAAAAAAGTTCAGCGTTCTGCGATGAAGGTGTAAGCACAAGAAACCTTGTGAAGAAGATTCTGCTCACCGCTGCCAAAATTCCTTGCGTCTACACTTTCACCGCAGAAAGCTTGCATTTTCTTTCCCGCACCCCATATTGCCATAATTTCAAAAGTACTGGACGACCTTTTTTATACACCTCTTTTCAATATTTCAAGAACTAAAAAACCTATTTTTGCCCAAAATTTCATCGAAGTCTCCCCTTAAAAACGAGAACCTTCAGTATTCCTCAATTATTATCGCATTCTCAGTACAAGTTTTCCATATTACACCCGAAATCAAACACTGATACAAGTATTCTGCGCAACGACAGAATGTATATTACAGTAAAGTACAGCGTTTGTGTTCCGGTAGAATGGTTCTACGTACTAAGTGATATTCATAAAAATGAATGTAAAAATACTGACAACGGAATTAGTGTGGCGAGCGAGACACATCAGAAACCCTATCGAGTGAGCATAGCGTACGAGACTAATTAACAGCTAGTGAATCGAAATTCTGCAAAAAGCATTGATATCCCCCAAAAGCACCTCTGGTGCAAAAACCTTTCGCCAAGTACATTAATGCGATCTGTCTACAAAAAATCTATGAAGAAAAAATTGCCTTCAACATAACATATTTCTTCAAAAATACCTACCAACAAAAATTCGTCTTCAACAAAACTCGACCTTCACAAAATTTTTCTAAAAAAAGAATCGATATCAGATACAACTGCCAAGCACAATACATGAAAATTGAATTAGAGTAAACGGCATTGTGCTCGTTTGCTCGCTACGCTCGCTCACTCGATTGGTTTTTCATAATTATTGTGAAACAAAATTCGAGGAAAAAAAATTGGAGAAAAAAAGTTTGGGGAGTGGTACTTGGCGGGCCAGGTGTGGGTCAATGCAGGAGTACCTTCATTCAGGTCCCCATGTGCCATTTTTATACATTGCTATGATGGCCCGCCAAGTATGCCGCTTGGCATACTTATAACTGGAAGTCAGTGTATATACACTGATTCGCAGTGAGTTTCACTGATTCAAATTTAGAGAGTACGAACACTATAGTCCGATTCATCGATATTAGATGTTTTTCATCAAACATCTCCAAAAAAACGTCAGCTCAGGGAAATAAACAACGAACACCGCGAAAAAAAACTTCTCTTCTGAACCAATATCATACTCATTCAACAAAATTAACACAGAATTCAAAAATCCGATACCACTATTTGAATTACATTTTTTTTAATGCGTAAGTGATATTATCATATTTGAAATTCAATGTAGGCTTTATCTTTTTCATTTAAAGATCATCAACTGTAATTCACTCGGTAATTCATATTTTTCAGTTTGTTAATTCTCACGATTATAGATTCTGAAATACATTCGGTGAACCTGATTCTGATAATAAATAAGATTAAATAAAATAATATTACGCGTTCAGAATATTGATTTTGAAAAAAAAAATTCGTTACATACACTGTAAGATGGTGCAGATGGCACTTACACTGTGATACGGAGTGTTGGCACTTACACCGTTTAGTCGTGCCAACTTTTTATATCTTTGCGAATAAATTTTTGACAGCCATATTGTTTTTCAAGGACGTGCGTACGGATTTTAGAAAATTTTATAAACAAAAAAACGTATTTTCGATTTTTTGGCACTGACACCGTTTTGCCGTGCCACCCTTCAAATGCCAATCCGTTGTAGCAATAAATATTAATCTCTATCTTTCTGAGTGATCATATTGTAACGTTTGGCCGTTACCACCAGGGTTCGTCGGTACGAAATCAGACGAGACAAGGGGAAATATGGAGAAATGCGGTTTATTGGAACACGTGTTTACAGCATCAGATCTCCTAAGAGACTGTAGAGGCTGGTTGTCGTAGCAACCAGCCTGCACCTCTGTCGTGTTATGTAAAGGGTGTACGGCTGCAGCAGCCTTCGTAACAATATAATTGCTTGAAATCTACTATGTAGAAATTGACGTCAGGCACAGGCCAGGCCCTGTACGGGTTTGCCTGACCGCCTGATCAGGCTGCCATCAGGCTCTCCAATCGGGCCCTGATAGTGAATGTAACGCAGCGTTCTAGAATCAGCTGATCCAGTTGTAGTGATCAGGCCCTGGTGAGGCCGGACTATCAGGTTCTGATTAGGTTTGTTGATCAGGCCCCGATCAAGCTTCCTGATCAATGCCTGATCAAGCCCTGATCATATTTGTGGGTTTGTGTTCGTATCATCAAATGTTATAAAAATAATGAGTAAACAAAGTTTTATGGATTGAGTGAGCTGAACCACTCATACTCGGCCACATACCAACATTAGAACGCAATTTCACTTCAGAAAAACTTCGCATTGTCTTGACCTAACCGGGTTTCGATCCTAGACCTATCGCTCGCTCGCATTAATAATCGCACGCCCTACCTACTACGCCAAAATACTCATTAGATACTGTGAAAATTTCGACACCTATTACTAATGAGTGCTCATATACTCATCTCAATGATTATCCTGCGTGGTTCCAGCAGGTTTTAACTTCACCAATTGAAGGTTTATTTCAATGAATCACACTGTGGCGGGAAACCCGTACTAAAAAATGCCTGGTACAAATCCGACCAGGGGCATAGCAGCTGGCATGCCCGAGTAACGGATGCCTGGGGCCAATCCGATCGGCGTCCCAACAGGCTTGCCTCCGTAAGGGATGCTTGATATCAACCTGAACAGAAATTTAACATGCACCATCGGTGAGGCCTGTATCTGGCTGTCCGGACCATGGACCCAGCAGGCACGCAGTACTGAGGCAAGCCTGATGCTCACCAGATCAGTAATTCAAGTAATTCACTTTCAATTCAGGTAATTCTCGTTAATTCAGGTAATTCTGGTGGATTCAAATAATTCACTTTTAATTCAGAAATTCTCATTAATTTACCTTATTCACTGTTAATTCACTGTTAATTCAGGCAATTCTCGTTAATTCTAGTAACACACCTTTAATTTAGGTAATTCTCGTTAATTCAGTGAATCACGAATTCATTTACGGACTATTGACACGTCAATTTAAGGAGTTATTTCCCCCTCGGATCAGAGATATGATGACAGAATGATGACTTATATGTATATCAGAGAATGTATCCTTTTATGTAAAAAGAGATCATCAATTATGCACTTATTTCCACTGATATCAAAGCCTACGCGTAACAGGCGCAAAAAAAAGAAGATGATAGCGCATTTCCGAATGAAATTCTGAACACATACATCCCAAAATATTTTTGTTTCACGCAACAATAACGACAAAATCCTTATTCCTAACTAAAATGATAATTGCCGCTGTCAACTGATGGTCGCGGCCATTATCATTTTATACTGTTAACCCGTTTGATGATAAAATCAAATTGGCAAAATCATTTTTATCAGACCACGCAGAATCACTCTTTTTGAAACCCTACAAAGGCAATAGTTAGGGAGCTGGGTGCCAAAATGGTAAATCATTTGAAAATGTTTGACATTGATATGGATGAAAGTTCAGATCAATACGAGTCGATTTGGTCCAGTCGACGAAGGTCGTATGTCCCTAGCTTTTCGAGTTACAGCGCTTCAAAAATATAAAAAAACTAGCCCGTTTCAGCCAAAAAGCTCATCGCTTTTTTGCGTAAGGCACGATCGTACAGTGCTAGTTTGATTTGTAATAGTGTTCAAAATCCCCCAAGAATTTCAAAATTTTGATTCGAAGCCAATAGACCGTATTCCAAGGACCGCTCAAGTCGGATCGAGTCTACAATGAAATTTGCACATCTTCGGGCTAAAAAAGTATCCTCTGCCAATTTCATCAAAATCGGTTCAGCGGTCTGGCTGATAGCGTGTTTACAAGCAACTGCAACGATTTGACACCGAGACGCAGGTATCGGAAAAATCCTTAAAAATTCTCAAAATTTTGATTCGTGATCACGAGGCTGTATTCCAAAGCTTGCTATTATATCTTCAAAATTGACAAAGTTAGCAAACGCCATTTCTGAACCGGAAGTCGGATAGGGTACACAACGAAATTTTGACATCTTCAGGGTAAAAAAAGTATCCCCTGCAATTTCCATCAGAATTGGTTGAGCGGTTTGGATGATAGCGGATGTACAAGAGAGGGGGGGGGGGGGGGGGGGGGGGGGGTCACCCGACTGGAAATTTAATCAGGCTAGCCTGTCGTCCGACCGGGCCCCGATTAGGTTCAAATCAGGTTTGCCACATTACGGTATAGCTGATAAGGTCCTGATCAGGTGAGCATCGGGTTTACCTCAGTGAAGCAAGCCTGTTGGACCCCTGATCGGGGCAAGCTCTGGTATTTGTTACTGAGGTGTACCCGTTGGGCCCCTGGTCCGTTTGGCCTGATACGGCCCTTATTGAGGCGTGCCTGCTAGAACCCTGGTCAGGTTGGCCTCAGGCATCCGTTACTAAGGCGTGCCTGTTGGGCCCCCGGTCAGTTTAGCCTGATACGGACCTCATTGAGTCGTGCTTGCTAGAACCCTGGTCAGGTTGGCCTGAAGCATCCGTTACTAAGGTGTGCCTGTTGAGCCCCCGGCTAGTGCAGCCTGATACGGGCCTCATTGAGGCATGCCTGTTGAAACCCTGGTCAGGTCGGCCTCAGGCATACCTTACTAAGGTGTGCCTGTTGGGCCCGCAGTCAGTTCAGCCTGATACGAACATGGTTTCTAGATGTCTGAGAACCCTGTCAAGTGAAACGTGTATTAGAACCGTTGTCAAGTTGATCCCAAGCATCCCTCACCGAGGTGTGTTGAACCCCTGGTCCGTTTAGTCTGATACGGCCCTTATTGAGGCGTGCCTGCTAGAACTCTGGTCAGGTTGCTAACAGGCATTCATTATTACGCGTTTTACGCCAAGTGTAACATTCATCCATAATATACACCCATTTGGTACGCTTTCGACCCGCTGGTACCACACAGGATAATCATTAATATTATTATGTTAGAAGCTCTTATTATTAATAGGTCAAAGTTTTCATAATATCCAATAAGTAATTTGGCGTAATAGGTAGGGCGTGCGATTAGTAATGCGAGCGAGCGTTAGGTCCTGGAACGAAACCCGGTTAGGTCAAAATAATGCGAAGTTTTTCTGAAGTAAAATTGCGTTCTAACGTCGATATGAGGTCGAGTATGAGTGGTTCAGCTTACTCAAACCACAAAATATTTATTTTTTAATTATATTTTCATTGTTGAATAATCCAAACACAGATTCACTAATATAATCAGGGCTTGACCAGAGAGCCTGATCAGTAATTCTGATGTGCGCCTGACTGACACCCGGATCAGGCGGCCTGATCCGTTCCTGATCGATAACCTTGACGGCGGCCGGAGCAGGGTGCCTGATCAGGCTCTTGTGGAACGCTTCGTTACAAACGAGGTCAGGGCCTGATCACTCCATCTGATGTGGGCCTGATCACTTTACCTGATGTGAGCCTGATCGGGCAGTAGGGCAAACCTGACCAGGACCTTATCACTGCCTTAACAAAATTTCCAGGCGGGCACATACACCACTCTTGAAAATGCTCGAAAACGACTAACCGGACGCCAAAACGTGCTCCCTACATGATTCCACAATTTTCACTCCATCCGACGTTTTATGCGATGGCGAATGTATAAGGCACTCCGTTTTCTACGATCGTGCCTAAAAAGTGTGTGGTAAATCCTTTTAACATGTCTGCCCTTTAGACCGATGGTTGTTGTTATCCTCAAACTCACAAAAACGAAAAGGCAGGCATTTTGGTGGCTAACTTTGAGGTGTACGAGGTCGTGAAAATGTCAAAAAAAGCTCCACTAAATCATTTGAACATGGTTCTAGTTGCGCCCATTCGATTCATTAGGACTCGCGGAAGACAAAAAACGAAAGGCAGACATTTTGGTGGCTATCTTTGAGGTGTACAATTTTTTTAAGTTCGCGCAGAATCAAGGGAAAGCGGGTACACTCGGACCCCGCTATTTCAACCTTCAGTAATTCGACGAACTCGGTATTTCGACCAAATTCGCTTCGGTAATTCGACTCCCTCTACCCCCACCATCAGGCTGCGTTTCTGCCTCACTTTGGGTCTTTCCTCGCGCACACGGTCTGCGCACAACACACGCATATACCTAGACGGAGGAGTGGGGGGCCCCTCGTGTCGTCGAAATACTGAATACATCGGGTCCCGACTTGGTCGAAATAGCGGGGTCCGAGTGTATTACGGCTGATTATTGTTATTATTAATAGTTTTATGATTATAAAATTTTTCGTTTTTTTATTCAATAAAGTCCAGCGTTAGTCAATTGAAGTCGCAATAAAAAAACAGTTTATTAGTACAAAATAAAGGAACGTAAAAGAAAGCAAAGTGAAAGAAGTTCTTATAATAGTATAATAGTGTGAACCTAAATATTTAAAACACGTTTTCAAAACTGCTCCTATCGATTGTTTATATGTACCATTAATTATTTTCATTGACACTTTGTATGCGCGGATTTTTAGGCACAATCGTTAAAAACGGAGTGCCTTATAAATTCGCCATCGCTGAAAACGTCGGATCGAGTCAAAATTCTAAAATCATGTAGGGAGCACGTTTCGGCACCTGGGTCGTCGTTTTCGAGTATTTTCAAGAGTGGTGTATGTGACCCCCATTTCCTGTAAACACGGTTTCAGCCAAACCGCTGAACCGGTTCGGATGAAATTTGCACTGGGTACTGTTTTCAGCCTGCAGATGTGCAATTTTGTTTGTATACTCGATCCGACTTGTGATTCAGAAATAGCGATTGCTAGCTTTGTCAATTTTGAATTATTCAGAAGCGAGCTTCGGAATACAGCCTCTTGATCACGAATCAAAATTTTGAAATTCTTTGGGGATTTTGAACACTATTTCAAAACAAAGTAGCACTGTGCGATCGTGCCTTGGGCAAAAAATCGATGAGCTTTTTGGCTAAAACGGGCTAGTTTTACTTGGAACTTGGCGCGAGCGTAGAGTTAAAAAAATATATACTTAAATGGTCTGCCTATGGAAAGTTAGCTACCAAAATGTCTGCCTTTTCGTTTTTGTGAGTTTGAGGATGATAACAACCATCGGTCCAAAGGGCAGACATGTTAAAATGATTTACCACACACTTTTTTTTTGCATTTTTGAAGCGCTGTAACTCGAAAAGCTAGCCTCACCATGGTGGCAGACGCGGTCCTTAATGTTTCTTATGATACAAACATCGATATTAATGACGTCTGCCACAGGTTCAAATCATTTAAAAATTTTGGCAACCAGCTCCCTAACTACAACACACCACTATTGTTATGCTAAGATCAGACTATGAGGAAAGAAATGGATGATTTGTTACGTGACCGAGACACTTACACTGTGCTTAAAAAAGTTCAGACTGTCAGCCTGCAAAATAGGGTCAACAGATTAGTCCGTGGTTGGTTTAAGAAGGAACTTATCAGTGAGCCCACTAAGGGTTGGTTAGGTAATTGTTACAACAGTGTACCTGCTGGAGCATACGGGTCACCAAAAATTCAGAAGCATAGTGTTCCTCTTAGGCTCATACTGTCATTTATCGATAGTCCAACTTACGGCTTGGCTAAATTTGTCAACTCTACTCTTAGCTCTCACCCACCCCCAGCATCGAATGTTAAGGATAGCTTTCAATTGGTCAAATTTCTTGAAGATGTCGTTTTGCCTTCTGATTATATTTTGGCATCTCTTGATGTGGTGTTATTATCTACGAATGTACCCACGGAGCTAACACTCACATCGGCCGAGAACTGGTGGGACACCTTACGTCCTTACACAAAGGTTCCTTTGGACAATTTTGTGGAGGCGTTGAAGCTTTGTTTCGATGCCGCGTGTTTCAGTTGCAACAATACCTCGGTTGCACAAACGTTTGGTTTGCCTATTATGGGGTCTCCATTGTCACGTATTCTCTCTAACTTCGTGATGGTTGATTTGGAAAGTCTTGCCTAGCTGAACTCCCGTTTGTAGTTCCCTTCTATGTGAGATACGTGGATGACATCCTGTTGGCTATTCCCAGTGATTGCATTGACCTTGTGTTAGAAGTCTTGCGAAGGTGACGAGTGAGAAGAAACGCTTGATTCATGAAATGTTCCACATTTTACGGGATAAAAATTCGGTCAATCAAAGAAGCGATGTTGACAACTTAAGCGCAACGTATTTCGGCTTAATTTAGGAGATGTACTGGCTCCCTTAATTTTAGGTAGTCACATATACGTTGTCTGATAGTTGAATTCGCCGCGTAGAGTTTTGATTTTAAGACTGCTATCAGTTGTGATACCACGCTTGCGCCTGTAAATGAAACCCCTCCTTCAACGGTTGTCTTTCAAAATAACAGACGTTCTGTTCATTGTTCGTTGTGGTTTTTTTTTCGGTCTTTTGATGATTTCAACGTGACAATGAGTCCACTTTGCTTCTGTATCGTGAACTTGGCCGATTTGCGAATTCGTTTCAAATTTTCCTAAGAACACCATCCGAAATAGGCACAGTTTGCGACTCGATACAACAAACACTAGACATTCAGCGGAATTTCTTGAAGGTCGGAACCCAGATACATCCTCCATCTTCAATTTGACACCAAAACCAATAGAATCGTACATGAGACTAGTGAGAAAACTCGGATCAGTCGAGGCTCAAAATCGCAATGTTCTCACTCATTGTCAGAGCTGCCCCTCCCTAGCCCTATCACACATCACATCATAGCCCCATGATTGGCTCTCGGCTGGTATCCCATCCAGTTTCGTGCGGAAAGCCGAAAAGCACATGGTAGGCTCACTAGGGAACGTCCTTAAAGAAAAAAACAGCATTTAGAAAGGATGGACAGCCGTAAGTCAATTATTCGCCTCACAGCTACTTTGCTGATCAGCCACCTCCTCTCCCCCCCCCCCCCTTCATTTCTGTTAAACAAACCGTTCAAAAAACATGATAGTTGGCAATCTTTTGAAGGTTTGAAAAACCTTCCTTACTGAGGGTTGGCAGGGGTACCCGTGCGGAAAAATCTTAGGGCTGCCCTAACATTAACAAGGCCTTGATAAGGGTCAAACATGGCATCCTCTAGTGGTGACAACCTACCATAGACTTACTTGGCCTTGATTTGGGCGTAATATGGCTTCCTTAAGTATGGTTACCTAGCACATCGCCAGCATGGCCTTGCTTTGGCCACGATGTGGCTTCCTCAAGTAGGGTTAGCTAGTACATCCTCAGAAAGGCCTTGGTTAGGGTTACCAAGGGTGTCCCCAATTGTGGGTCGCTAGTAAAGTACCACCAAGGCCTTGATTGGGTTTACCAAGGGCGTCCCTAATTAAAGGTTGCTGAAAAAGCACCACCAAGGCCTTGGTCGGGATTACCAAGGGTGTCCATAATTTTGGGTCGCTAGTAAAGTGCCACCAAGGCCTTGATTGGGTTTACCAAGGGCGTCCCTAATTAAAGGTTGCTGAAAAAGCACCACCAAGGCCTTGGTCGGGATTACCAAGGGTGTCCCTAATTGTGGGTCGCTAGTAAAGTATCATCAAGGCCTTGATTAGGTTTACCAAAGGCGTCCCTAATTAAAGGTTGCTGAAGAAGCGTATGCGGTTTATCTAGAAATTGTAAAGAAGCTATATTACTGTAATCATTTTTTATAATCATATTCTCTGTCTTGGCCGTATTAACCAGCGATTGTATGTACATATTTCACATGAAGTCAATCTTTGTCATAAGTTAGTTTGGCGTAGTAGGTAGGGCGTGCGACTAGTAATCCGAGCGAGCGAGCGAACATGGTTCGAACCCCGGCTAGGACAAAGAACACAGCGGTGTTTTTCGAGCGAAAAAAATGCATTTTTATCCGGTAAGATTGATCACCAACTGTTGAAAAGTCGTTGGCACTCGCGAACAATCCCGAAAAATCAATAAAAAATATTTTTTCACATTTTTTTTCTACATTAAATTCACGAGGCAACATCATCAGGCCCTTGCCAATAAGGCCTAACTAGGTAACCCCGATGAGGCCTCTCTGTAACAATATGTTCTGGCCTTTGTTGGTCAGGCCGTGCAAAGTATGCCTCACCTATTAAAGCGTTACACCCCCGATGTGGCCTCGTTCGGGCAGCCCGATCTGGGCCCGAATGATTGTTAGGGATGCCAGATCGGGCCCCGAATTCAGCCCGAATATTTTTCCGCACGGGATAGGGGGCGTTACGCGTTACATGTGACGTTACGCTGGAAGCGTCACGCGAAAGCGTTGGTAGCCTTAAAGGTATAACCTTAAGGCGGTTTTTTGAACCAGCTTTGAGCACGGTTAGTAATAATAGAAGAGGAAGTGTGCTAAAAGCGTCTCAATTTCAATTGTCTCGTAGAGGCAAGTTGTCTGCGTTGCAATGCGGTATGCGAGTGGGTGGCATGCTAGATGTGCTCAGGGTGGCCGACTATAAAGTAATATACCCACAAAGGCGAGAATATTGTGCGAGAACAAGACGTGCACTCGCCGAAGGAATTTGCACCAGTATGTAGCTCGCACAAAATATTGTAATCAGTGTAAACACAAAACTTGTGCAAGTTACTCGTAAGCGGACACGTAGCCTGAAGCTACGATGTGGCTGTGTAGATCCGGCGCTCGTCGAACATTTGAAGTGAACTGACGTGAACTTATCTAGAGTTACGGAACGCGTATTCTGAGATGCACAGAGTATGGAAAGTACGTAGTCCAAATCCTGAACATCGCGATCTACGATGTAGTTGCCCTCGGGCACAAATCTACGGAGCGCTTTTCCTGGACACTGAGATCCGAGGTGTAGATAACCTGGGACTGCACGAAAGCTACGAGGCACCGTCGATCAGCGGAATCAAACAACATTGGTTACATCTGGAAATCCGAACAGCCAATTTCGTACTTGACTGTTATAATATACCTGGGCTGTCCACGTCAATTCACCTAGGCTCGTGACCGCAACTTTTTTGATTTGCTCCATAATTCTTTCTATTGTTGTACTTGCTCTGAAACATTTTTCAGAATTTTTCCAGATTTAAAAAAAAAATCCCTTTTTGAGTTATGATTTTTTTCGACCGAAAAAAAGGACCATTTTTAAAGATCCGAAAAAATTCACAAGAATCGTGTGATTGACGTAAAACAGTTGCCCGATCGCAAAAATGTGGGCCGAATTTTTCTTATATTTTTTTTACCTGATCCAAACTTTTTTTT
>JAFFZH010013303.1:0-22577 GCA_018420115.1 Euura saliciscinereae
CTGAAAGTTTGTTTTGGCGCCCTCAAAGTTGGAAAAAAAATCCTGTTAAGTTTCGTTTTCACATTTTTACGGATTAGATACGGCCAATTGTCATCATATCAATGAATACTTACATACCTAGGCTAGAAAATCACGTATGGCCCAAAGTTAAATATGCGTTTTTTGGTTGGGTAAAATCAGTTTGTTGAAAAAATTCGAGCGTGGGGTACAATCCCAGTAAACTCAAAAGAATTGGAAATGAATTGAGAATGATTCATCGCCCCATCTTTCGATCCCGTTTTGCCCAGAACTCGAATTGGGTATCGCACGTTTCTATTCTCGAATCCTTCCGAATTCTGTTCACCGAATTCATTCGCGTCTCATATAATCGAAAGAATGCGTCAATTTGTTTCAATTCGCAAATCGGAATTGAATACAAGACCTTGTTTATTTTCATAAACTGTCCACAGTTACGCTAGGTTATGAATTCCGATGAATTCCGAACCGGGAATTCGTCATAGAGGGTTCGCGAACCGAATGAATGCGACTAGGGAGTGAGCACGATCCGATTCGTCTTAATTCTGTTCTGGAAATTTAATGGGAAACATTTTAATTCGCGTGAATCAGTTCTTGATGTGAATTCGAAATAATTCCAATCGAAAAATACACCTTCCGTAATTTCTATCCAAAGGAATTTCAGCGCACGAGTACAATAGATTAATGTGTTTGAATTCGTAAATAAGAATTACATAGACATGATTCGTATTCGTCTAATATTTTGATGGCCAGAAAAATAGAATAGTCAAATTAGTTGTCATGCGCAGTTCCTGACTTTTGTTGCGCGGTACGAAGTGTACGAAATGCACATCTCAGAGCTGCCACACAAGAGTATTAAACGGCAGGTTGATGTGGAGGTCGAAGTGTAGACATAATTAAAGGATGAGAAGAAGAAGAAGAAGAAGAGGTCGAAGTGTGGACCCTAACTGGCGTCAAAGTGACTCTTCATGCCTTTGCCGGAAAAAATATCGTATGGGGCGCGCCCGTGAAGTAACCGTTCTGCGAGGTTATATTTCCAGTACTCTCCGTTGGTTTTACCTTATAGGCTCGCCTTCGGCTCGCCAGGTAAAACCTCGAACGAAAAACATAACCTCGCCCGAAAACAGTTATACATTCGTCATTCGAGATTCCGAATGGTATTCTAATTCTGGGATGCAATGGAATTGAATCGCTCAATTCTTTCTAATTCGTTCTAATCCGTATTTAATGGAGGTTAATTTCTCTTCCAATTCGAAATGTAACGTAAATATACGAGAGTCATATTTGGAATTCAAACGAATAGACTTTGATTGTAACCTTATACGTAATAATTACAATACTGGAATAGAAAAACGGGATTCATAGGAATTGAAAATGTTCAATTCTTTCCAATTCTTTTTAGTTTACTGGGATGGGTCAATTTATTTAAGATCCATGGAAATAGCACATTTTCATCATCCGATCAGGTTTTTCACTAATTAACGTTCAAAATGATCCCCAGTAGACAGTTCGTTATCGGGAATCGCGACTTTAACTCCTAAATTATGTTTTTGTAAAAGAAACGTCACAATCTCATACTCATTTATGTACGTTGACGCTGTTTTTTTCCTACTGATTCAATGATTCCGACTGATTGAGTAACTGGACTGAAAAACGCATTAGGTGCTTACTAATTTAAATAAAAAAATGTATTCTGTCGGAAATTGCATCACTTTCAGCTGATTACCAGGTTGACCCGTAGTGCCCCATGGGGTGACCCATTGTACCCCACGGGTGGGGCACAATGGGTCAAAAATTCTTTCTTGGAAATGCATTTTTATTATTTTTGCTATGCAAGATATCCGAATTTTAGTTTTTGGACATTGTTGCCAATGAGTTGAGTCATGAATTCCACCTGGTCACAATTTCAAATATCTTGCCACAAAAATTAGAAAAATCGAAAAGTGAAAACTGACCCATAGTGCCCCACTCTCCCTTATTTACTTTTGGGCCACCCTGTATAGCCTAAAAACCAAAGATTGTTCGTTTGATTGTCGTCATTTATTTGCTATATTTAACTATGCATATTTTTCATCAATTTACAGATAAAGAAAAGAGAATAAGAACACGAAAAGCGATCCGAATGGAAGTTGGAATAAAGTTGAAGTAAGAAATGAATATAATTGATACATTCCAAATGAATGTAAAACAAAATGAATGTTATTTTCAATGGCTATAATTTTCAGTTAATGAGATGATGAATCGATGGATGAATAAAGTAAATATCAAATTTTACTTACTTTTACATATTTCTTAGTATACCTTTTTGACCAAAAAAAAAATAAAAATTGATTTGTCTTCTTTCATCGGATGTTTAATTTGGTTATTGTGAAAAACACGGTTCAATAGTAGAAATGACGAAGAATAATATAGGAATTTCTTCGAAAAAAAACGTATAAATAAATAAAAACCGATCAAATACTTCATCAAGTATAATTAATTATCGTAAATAAAATTCAATGCCGCCAAAGAGAATACATATGCTTATGATTTTTTTTTATCAAATCACAGAATCACGCCATTTGAAGAGTATTGTTCAGAATAAATTGTTTTGAGTTGAATGAAAAAATAAAACTCGATTAAAAGAATTTAGAAAAGCACTATTTTCCTCAATTACAGTTTTTCTCGATTTTGCTGATCAACCGTTGTCCGTTTTTCCAGATCAAAACGATTTTTCACGAAAAGATCCATTCCGATGAATATTCACCGCATGGCATAATCTTAGAATTGGATTCAAGGCTCGAGTACGCGGGGAATCCCACAGTTCGTTTATGAATTTCAGTAAAACCCCCGGCACACGCGGTGTTTTTTTCCTGTACTATTCACTCTATCCATCGCATTCAATAAACAAGGATGAAACGATGCAACCGTAAGGACTCAGTTACACAGAGCGCGTCGCGTGACGCGTCATGACAGTTGGCCAATCAACGTGCTGACCTTCTTCTAGATTCTTGGTAAGGCTGTTCTCCCATAGGTCATTGCATATGACGCGTGACGCGACGCGCTCTGTGTAACTGAGCCCTAACCGTTGTTGCATTTGGAATACATCCTCAGCCGGTAATGAAGATTCGATTCGAGAAAAAAGAATATTCCTACGTTACTGACTGAGTCTATCTGACCGCATATGCGATCATTTCCTGTCTATCATACCACAGAATGTACACTGCGCCACGTATCTGTGTATGAACTCCATGCACCATATCTGGCGGGAATATTTTCCGCGCGTTTGTCTAATATCAGGCGGGAAATGAAGAAATCGATAATATACACCGTACAATTTGTCCAAGGGGTTCGAAGCGGTTCTAACAATTTTTAACACCGTTTAATCGGTCAAACAATGACTAAAAACAGGGTAAAATCGTAGATTAGAGAAAATTGGCGCGAAGCGAACGACTCTGATTGGCTCTCAGCCTCCTGTCAATACCACCTGACCGTTCGACGGGCCAATCACGTATCCGAATCGGTGAATAACCTGGTTCGTAAACCCCGAGGTAGTCGTACAAAATTACAAGTCCTCAAGCCGACAAGTCGCAACGCGTTTACAATCTTTCTATAACAAATATCTAAAATGCCGCTGCAACTATCAACGAAAGAAAATCTCCCGAGGAAGCACGAGTCTATGAGCGTCGATGAGAACGTGAGTAAATAAACACTTTCTGTCATCAATCTAACCATTCTTCCAGTTATTTCTCGTCTCGCGACTATTTCATATTTTATGCAATATAACGGAATGGACGGACGGACGGACCGACGGATGGGCTGTGACGTTGCGCACGTAACCGAGGCGTAGATTCAATCATTTTTTTAGTTTCTCACGATTCGCCTACACCGTTGCTATATTCGTTCTCGCTTATAGCCGTAAATATCCTCGCGGTATTTTAACCTACAAATTTGATGTATTCTGTGCCAAAAAATTCCCCCAACTTCACATGGTGCTAGTCTGGTTCTAGCTCCGTAAATTTTCGAATGCTTATTTGCGTCGCTACTCTTACATTCTATCCGTGGTATTGTCTAGTTTCTAGTTTTGGTTATGATTCGTTCCAATGGCAATCCCGCTGAAATGTACGAAGTAGGTTTGAGGATGGATATAATTATCGGTTAGGATCGTAAACTACGAGAGAGACGGAGATAAATCTTCGTCCTTGAACGTTTTTGAAACTGTTGAGAGCGATAAACACAAAAGTGAATCTAGAATTTTTTAGGAATGATTAAATTGTTGAACTAGGACAAAAATCAACTAAATTTGTGTCTATGTCGAAGAGAAGTAGAATAAGAGCTTAAAAAACTTGTGAAATTGTAAAATTGAGTCAATTTTTATAGCAAGAAAATTTTTCCTCTGCTAAAAAATCGAAAAATCATCTTAGAATTGAAGAAAGTAATTATTCTATGATCACGATTCCCAGAATAGGAAGAAAGATTGTAAAAAAAAAATGACGAAGATTAAGATTCGTGACGTTATTGCAACAAAATGAAGCGACTAATGTCTAAAATTTAGTAGAACATGTGTGATCCATGATTTTTAAACACTCAGAGTTCTGAAATAGCGATTTTTCTCCCGAAAATTCCGTCTCGTTAGCGTTACGAACCTTGTAGTTCTCCGTACGGATGCACTTCCTCTGTTATTATTGTTATTCTTGAGCCTATATCCACAGCTGAAAGAGTTTCTTTGTCCTCAGTCTCTCAATGATTGGTTTCGTTATCTTTCAGGCTTCCCCGAAGAAGATATGCATATCGCCAAACATCCAGCAGAGTCCCAACGACAAAATCGACGCTCTGAATGTGAGAGTAATTCTACTCACTAGATTTATAATTAGACAGAGATGAATTGTTCAATCATTTGATTGATCTAATTGTTTTTGATCTAATTACTTTTCTCAGGGCGACAAGCTGAAGGCGGTGAGGAAGATCGACCTCAAGGACAACAGCTTTGACAGAGAGCTTGAACCATTGCTGAGAGATAATCCAAGGCGATTTGTTATTTTCCCTATTCAATGGCCCGACATTTGGCAAATGTACAAGAAGGCAGAGGCCTCTTTCTGGACTGTCGAGGAAGTCGATCTGTCCAAGGTATATCATTCGCACCCCAAAAAATGAGACTCGAGGGAAAAAATGGAGAAGAAAAAACCTATCAGCCCCGTTTGGGAATCGTTTGAGGCAGAATCATTTGCTTCGATCACTTTTATTGTCTCAGACTGCAGCTTTCTCACGTTTTTAGTCTTTTCTTGGACGTTTTTGAAGTCTGAAGAGTTCCTAAAATTCCTGAAATGATTAAAATCGTCGAATTATACTTCAATCTCCAACGTTTGAGGTTTTCTCCGAGTGTGAAAGACAAAATTGAGTATTCAGAACCCCAGGATTCTCCAAATAATTCGAACTCTGGTTTTTCGAATCCTCAAATCACGTTTTTTAACTTTGGAATGTAAAATTCCCGAAAAAAATGTTGATTGACTCCGAGATAACTCAATTTTATCCACTTCAATTCGACATTCGCAACTTCCAGGACATGTCCGACTGGAAAACGCTCAAGGACAGCGAGCGTCACTTCATATCCCACGTTCTGGCGTTCTTCGCGGCTTCCGACGGGATCGTAAACGAGAATCTGGTCGAACGTTTCAGCCAAGAAGTAACAGTCACAGAAGCCAGATGCTTCTACGGGTTCCAAATCGCAATGGAAAACGTACATTCAGAGATGTACTCTCTCCTCATCGACACATACATCAGCGACGTTAAGCAGAGGTGAAAAGAAAAAAAAATCCTCATTCAAACTCGATTTCGCCTTCCGATGAAGCGAAAAATGTCTAATTTCGCCTTTTTTTTCGTCCATTTCACAGAGACTTTTTGTTCAACGCGATCGAAAACCTTCCCTGCGTCGCGAAGAAGGCGAATTGGGCGATAAACTGGATAAACCACGAGTCCGCAAACTTCGGTGAACGCGTCGTTGCCTTTGCCGCAGTCGAGGGAATTTTCTTCAGCGGCAGTTTTGCCGCGATATTCTGGCTAAAGAAGCGAGGACTCATGCCTGGCTTGACCTTCAGTAACGAACTCATCTCTAGGGATGAGGTAATGACTTCAAAAATTAGTCAATATGAAAGAGGAATGAAAAAAACTTGAATTTATACATTTTTTTCAGGGATTACACTGCGACTTTGCCTGTCTGATGTTCAAACACATCGTCCAAAAACCTACCCAACAAAGAGTTACATCGATAATCAAAGACGCAGTTGCGATTGAACAAGAGTTCCTCACCGACGCTCTCCCGGTCGCCATGCTTGGAATGAACTGCGCGCTAATGTGCGACTACATTGAATTCGTCGCGGACAGGCTCCTAGTCGAACTTGGATGCCCTAAGGTAGAAAAACGACGATGAAAGAAACTTGAACACATTTTTTTTTACACAACAACTTGAAGAAGTACGAGAAGGATAAAAATTTCTTGCTTTTTGTTCCAGGTTTACAATTCTGAGAACCCGTTCGACTTCATGGAGAACATATCGTTGGAAGGAAAGACGAATTTCTTTGAAAAGAAGGTCGGCGAGTATCAGAAGTGGGGAGTTATGAGAGAGTCTAAGAATGAGAGCGAGTTCACAATAGACGCAGACTTTTGATCTCTACGATCTAAGTTATCGAGAAGAGGATGAAATGAGGGAATAACACTGAACATATTTATCCTCTTACCTTCTGAATTCTGAGAATGAAGAAGGAAATGCGAAGAAAGAGGATAATGGAAAAAAAAAATTGTACAAAGACTTTCCGAACAAACTCTTCTCTAAAGAATCTTAACAAGATCTCAAGGCTTGCCTTTCTCCGTGTATTTAATCGTATGAAAAGCTCGAAAGAAGCTAGTGGCAATGAAATATTGAATATTTGTGTTACTGTTTGAATTGAATAACTTTGAATATTATTCTCTGAATTTCGATTAGAATTTAGACAGACTTTAGATGCAATACGTTCCTTATGACGATAAATAATTGATTGACGCTGCTAATACCGTTTTTTTTTTGTTTTGTTTATAATCTTGATTTGTATTAGACTAATTACTTTTTCGACTGTCATTTCTCAATTTTATTTCCAAACGACGCTGATTCTAATCAGGGACATCACACAGACCCAGAAAGAATGAAAAGAAAAGAAAAACTGGACAAAATAATTAAAGCAGTACATTTCATTACTTAATTATGGTTAATATTCATGAGTTTTGTTTTTTACTGCACTTTGTAATATCACACGTATTCGATTGACTCGATGCGATTTCTATAATAAGCTGCATTTACTATCATCTTTTTGTTTTTGTTTTTTGGACTTTCTTTTGTATGTATGTACGTATTGTAATAATTGATAGTTTAATTAAGTTTTGTATATTTAAGCCAGTATTTTTCTATGATAAATAATTATAAGTACGTGCCTATAATTAGTTAATTGATAATATTGATATCGGAGATTAAATAACAATATTTTTTTTCTCTTGTAAATAATATAATAAAGATAAAAATCTAAAATAAAAGATACTAAATTCGATAAATATGATAATTATACCATGAATCTGGTTCTGAAGATCATCTTTCCCACCTAATACACCCATATTTAAGCCAACATAATTAATTACCGTCGAAATTAGAAAATAGCGACACGAGAAAGAATTTCATTGTTTTTTTTTTTTTGTGTGTTTTTGTCACATAATTTTTATTGAAACTCCTCGACATAATCTCAAAACGTACATAGTATATTTATTATAACATATATATTATTGCTCTTTTGTTTTATATTTATATATAATTATTAATCTCTTACAAAGTAAAAAATATAAAATCACTAGTATATTTATATAAATAGTTTCTTTTTTAATCTTTTTCTTTTCTACTAATTATTAAATATTTTTGGTATTAGTTGATAAATTGTGTGCGTCTATAGTTTATTTATTTTTAAAATCGATATTTATTGATAATTAAAAATTTATTAATTATTTGGTGAATTATCAGTGTCGTTAACGAAAGCTGTACCTAGTTTTTTTTTTTTTTTAATCTTTTTCTATACCTCTTCAATTATTTCATGTTTTTTTTATGGTTTTTTCTTTTGTTATTCCGTTATTTTTTTTCAATATTTAGACTAGACTATACTAAATCACTGCGATCTGTTACACATTCAATCAGATCCACCACCTCAAACCTCGCTAGGGCAAGACCTCAGGATTAATAATATTATTAACATAAATCAAAAAAATGAAATAACAAAGGACAAAAACCGAATTAATGAAAATGACAAATTAATGTTAAAGAAATAAAAAAAAAAATTAATTGGTAGAATACACATTTTTTTTCATCGTTTTAAAAATAACGTAGAGTTGAATAAACTATCAATTTTATCTTCATCAAATAAATCAATCTGAAGATGCTCTAATTCAAGCCAATCATTTAATAATCTTGCCTTTAATTTTTTTTTCAGTTTTTTATCTGCGCAATTAAAAAAGTAGAAATGAAATAACAACGCATCTTTTTTCCTTTGACTTGTAATACATCAATCATTATTAATATTATTATTAATAATCAACTATAAATCGATAGTCTTTTAAATCGTTACAATTACGAGCAATAAAAAAAGGTTTAAAAAAAAACGGAACAAAAAAGCTCATTATTGATGAAACAAATCTTCTAAAGTTCTTTCAGATTTGTATGATTATATAGGTATATTGTTTTTCACTAGATTCTTATAGATTCTCTCAGTATCAAAGATTCCTCCAGATTTTCTATACATTTCTCTGGACCGAAAATCAAAATCATAATTCTTTGATTAAGAATTCAATAATTATTCTCAGATTATGAGAACGAATTGAAATAGATTCAATTTTTTTTTAATCTCTTTTTTTTTCCTCTCCGTTTGAGGAATTGTAAAATTTCGAAAAAAAAAAAAACAAGCAAAACATAATTTGAAAATAATAAAAATACATAATACAGATGAAAGTATTGACGATCCTTTCACCTCTTCATCTTCTTTCTCCTCTGTATAAATAAATAATACTCAAAAAAAACGAACCCAAGATTGAGGGCATAATAAAAAAATTTGGTTTGACTAGTATGTGAAGAATAAGGTAGAAAAAAAATATCATCGAGCTGCTCAAAATAGTAATTTTTCAATTCCATTACTAACAAATTTCTTTCTTTTTCATCAATTATTAATCATTTCTTCGACGTTTTGAAAGCATGTAAAAACGTTGTGAAATCAGTAATAAACAATTTAAAAAAAATATATATTTGAAAAAAGAAAAGGTGCCCTCCAAAATTCAGAATTTTTTTTCTTTCTCTTATATTTAAGAGAGTTTTGTAATCGCCAAAAACAAGCCTTCTTTCAAACGTCGTTTTTTGGGTAGCAATAACAATTGAATGGCTTGTTTTTGATTGTCGATTTCTTTTTTTCTTTCAGCTCACAGCAGTTTACGCTTCTAAAGCTGCGAGTAAGCCTCCGTTAAAAAATAATTAATAAATAATAAATAATTGAATAAATTATATAATCTAAGATCGTGACTGGATTCCAACAAAAAAAAAAAAAACTAATCAAAAGACAAAAAATCTTCTTCGATTACACAAAATTCAAATCGATAAAACAAGTTGGAAGAGTTTCATAGTATGTAGAAAGAAAAACAAAAAAATTAAGTAATAGATAAAACAAAACGTGATAAAAAATATGTAAATAAATCAGTTGAAACGAAAGACTATCAAAAGTTTAGAACTTTTTCTTTCCGCATCATGTCGAGGATATAATTAAATCTCGTTGCTTCTTGAAAAGTCGGTGAAAAAAAAAACAATCGTACGATCTTATCACCGTCTTCAATTCTTCTTCAAGAAGCTAATTAGATTTAAAAAAATTATTCTCTTCTTTGTCGTTTTCTCCTGAGGCCAGCGGAGACTAAAGTTCGTAAATTGAGAAATTAGAGACGGAAGTCTTTCATTTCACTCTAAATCGTTTTCAGCCTCCCCAGCAGCGACCACAGTCACAAGACCAGCAGCTGCGGCCCGCACCTTGTAAGCCTCTGGTTCAAAATAGGCGACCGGAGCCTGCGGGAAGAGAAATTCTCAAATTAGTTAATGAATAACATTTTTAGAAAATACTCTTCAAAGATTACAAGAGACATTGAACAAAGGTCGAGATTTCGTACTTCAGGAGGCGAAAAAGTGTTTAGAAATAATCTAAGACGCTTTAGAAAAAAATCCGACAAAACAATTTTTATGACCATTTGAAATCGATGAAGAATGAGGTTTTTGAAAAAGTGTTCATGAATGTTTTGAAAGATTTTTTTTTCAAATTCTTCAATATTCCATTTTCAGATATTTAATGTCTCATTCTCTATAAAAAAAAAAAAAAAATTCCAAAATTGTAAAAATCTTGTTTTCAACCCCTTCCACAACTTTTTTAGATTCTGATGAATTAAACTTCGCTTATAGTTAGTCAATCTCGACCCACGTCTCTCCTCTTCCTCTATCGTAATTAATTAACAAATTTTTATTATTATTCTAACAGAGTATTTCTATAAACTTCTAACAATAATATTCGATTAACAGTAGAAATTTATCATCCAATGAATCTCATAATGCGTTAATTAAAATCCAAAATAAACAAAAAATTTATATTGCAAGACATTATCTGCGTATTTTGTGATTTCATTAGTTGAAGAGAGAAGCGTTAATACGAAGAATGAATTAACGACTAAATTGATGACTGAAATAATGAAAGGATAATTAAATGGAAGAAAAAACCATACAAATTCACACGCAAAATTATTATTCAATAGTGTTAGTAGCTTGAATGATCATGATATAAATCCATTCGTTGTTATATGTTTAGATTATATTAGAATACAAGGCGTAGTAGGCAGCTTACCTGTCCGATTGTGATAGTAGTTAGAGAAGCAGCATGCCATAAATGTCACAATGTTTGTTTTTTTCTGTATCGATATGAACCAGCGCTGTGCAATTATGAAAATTAGTACCAAAACCAACTCTGGGATGGATCGTCAAACGATCCGAAGAAAGGCATCTGAGCTCTCGATAAATTTTTACAACGTCACTGCTTAACATGTTTTATTTACAAACATGAAGACACCTAAATTTTGTCTAGCGCAGATGCTTTTTTCATTCATTTAGTGCTTTTGGGATTGTGATAATTAAATCTTGTGACTTTGAGTATGATAATATGATGTAATTAGTATATACAAATGAATTAAGCGAAAGAGTTAGAAGACAAGATTATTTTTGTTTTTTTATTACTATTTGTTATTGCGTAAACTTATTATTTCTGTTTCTCCAACTTAGAGTACAATTGTTCTAATCGTCTCGATTGACGATTAATTAATAGATTTATTGATTAACTATGATTTTAGTGATAGAAGAAGATCTGAATTGAATTGAATTTTATAAAAAAAAAAAAACACAGTAAAATTCAATTCTTCTTCGTCGATCTTTATTATCGATTAGCTAATCAATTAATCAATTTTCACAATTATTAATGATATAATTAATAATACGCTCTTTATAGTATGACATCGAGTTTCTATTGTTGTTCCCAGACAAATTTGCAGAATTCAAGTAATCGGCAGAAAAACGTATGAAAAGTGTTTTTTTTTTTTGTTTTTCATACAACTTTTTAAATTCTGTTTTGTGACTATTATGGTTTACAAAAATGTATTCTTTTTTTTTTTTGTAGAAAAAGCAATTCTAAAGAATAACGTTCAATTGAATCAAGTTATTACATTCATTGATTGAATAATTCAATTTTATTGAACTTCATATTCAGTTGTTTTTTTGTTTCGATCTTGCAATAGCAACATCTCATAGGCAAAAAGCATTGAAATTTGAACTAAGTGATATTTATCTTGTTAATGCATAACAATTAAAATTATGATATGGATTAGCAGCGTCTTTATTAATTGGCGGTTGATGAAAACGTTGCGTAGGAGCTTGGAAGAAATCAATTCTTCCAGTTTTGTGTTTTGCAATTCGTTTCATAAAGCCAATTCTTTTTTTTTTTTTTGTAAATTGTTATTCTATAGGTAGGTAATTTCTTGACTTAGTTAATAATTTCGAGTAAGCGACAAAGGAAAAAGTACCGTCTTAAAGTTTAAAGAAAATACTGATAATTAGTAGGTGATAACAATACAACGTCGTTAATGTATAAAAAAAAAAACCTAATATCATTAAATTATATCAAACAAGTGAAGAAAAAAATGATACTAATATTGTAATAAAGAAATCAAACAAAAAGAGAATTAGAAATCGGAAATACAATTATAGAAAAAAAAAAAAAGAAAACTATTTTACAGCATTTTCATGTCGAACGTTAAGAAAATTGTCATTTTCTTATCATCTCTAAGTATGTTATTAAAAAATAACTAATTATTTGCTTATGATACAGAAGACTACAAATTAGGTACTAATAGTTTACTCTTCTTTTTTTTTGGTGTCAATTAAATGCTTCTAGTAACTATATTTTTGTTTAATAACAATTAAGGTAAGTAGCGATGATATATTGGTAGTTTTTTCTCTTCAATTTTCTGATAAGAAACTAAATAGACGATGGATAAGCATCGTGAAGCTCAAATTCTCATTTGAAATAGAGAAACTTTGGTATCGCGTATCGAAGCAACTTATCATTATAAATCGTAAACTAGTTTAATCTCGACTATCACAAATCATTAGCAAAGTAGCTTATGTTAATTTACATTAAACTTTGGTAATAAATTTTGAATATAATCTATAATAATAAACGAAGTTTAAAATATAATAATTGTAACAAACGATTAACTTTCTTCTTCTCCTTATAATGTAATATAATATAATATAATAACATATAATACTGAAAAGGAAATATCATCATAACTCTGAACAATCGATAATTCTCCTGTCCCCTTATCTTTAGTTTTGTAGTCTTTTCTCAAACTGTCGGCGCCACAGCTTTTTTCGGTCAAATCATTTCACTCAGATCAATTATTGTTATCCTACAGATCGAATCTTTATCACTTCCCAGAGAGAGAGAGAGAGAATTTTTTCGCTTTTTCATTATTTTCCCTCATCTTTAGAATGTTCGAGAAAATATTGCAAAAAGGTGCTGTAAAATTAAACCAAAGTTTTTCAAACATCAGTGTTTGAAATTTTAGTTTCCTGATTGTCGCACGACTATTACTTCTCTGCTTTAAGCATATATCATTTTTGTAAATATTGCTTCAATTATGATGAACGAACAATGACGATGAGTTTGCGATAAACTCTTTGAGCTTGCTCAAATATAGAGACAAAAAAAAAATAATGTCTCTTTTTATAAATACTGTGGGTTCGTTTCCAAAGCAACGTTGTTATTGTTAGCAAACCAGTTGTAATTATTGCGATTATCGTCAAAGAAAATCGGCTTGTCTTCGATTAAGTTATTAGCGCAGTTAGTGGTAACAGAGTATGAATAATTCTGATTGAACAAGTTAGTGGGAATAGCGGCGTTAGCGGGATAGCAGTTGGCGTTGTTATCGCGGGTCTGTACCTTTCTAACAATCCCCGGACAATCCTTGGCGATTCTTGCCCAATCGGCGGGCGCCCTTTTGGCGTAAGGACCCGCCGAACACTGCAGCAAAAACTCGTACGTTAATTCTCGGCTTTCTGTAAAAAGAATAATAACGAAAATATTCTCTTACCTAGTTTTCATGAAGACGGGAGGATTCAGACTCCAAGATTAAGCTCCGATATTTTTATAGTATATTTAAGATAAAAATCAAATTTTTCAGAGTGGAGTCCTGAGACTCCAGAGTCGTTAGAAACTCAGATTCTATTGAAATATTGAGAAAATTTGCTAAAAATTTTAGAATCTGTAATCTTCATAAAAACGATTCAACCAAAACAAAAAAGAAATGGAAGTTAGAGAAAACAAAAAGGAAAAGAAAGGGACATGCTTCATAAATTCATAAGAATCCTGAAACTCTCGTCATTTCGTAATGTGGAGAAAATAATTCAAGCAAAATTAACAAGAATACAGAATAACAAAGCAAAAACGATGGATAAATGAATCAAAATCGATGCTCACCAGCCGCAGCGACTGGATCGAGCTGAGAAATTGGCCTGGGCTTGTACGTCTCCTCGCTCTCCGAAGTAGCCACACTATCCCCGCTGAGTTTTCTTCCAGAATTTATAGAATTCACGACGTTAGCTGGAGTCAGGGGAGTATGTGGAGTAGATGAAATGGAAGAAGCATACGGCGGCTCTTCTTCAAAGCTGAAATAGTCCGGTCCACTCGCAAAATGCTCGGAATCCCCGGAGAAATATTCGTCGAGGACGAGTTTCGCAGTCTAAAAATAAAAGAGAAGAGAGAAAATAAGACAAAATCCTCTTCATAATTCGAGAAAACTTTTCGAAGACTGCAAATTTTGTTTGAAATTTTTTTGACTTTGAAATTGACTTCAAGTCTTTGGAAACTCCATCAAGTCACTTGGAATTCGATTATTTAATCGAATGATTTGAAATGTGATCCACAGTCTCAACGATACTTCAAATTATTCTAATAGTTCAATTTTCTTTCTCTTTGTATCGAAGATACTTAAAAAAAAAAAAGTAGAAAGACCGTCGAAAAGATGTGATAAGAACGAAGAGTTGACAAAAATTTGCGAATTGTTCATCTTTCTGAGCCAAAATCATTTTAAATTTCTGATCAATCTCGTTCTAGTTGACTTCATTTTCGCTGAAACTAAGTGACACTAGAAAAATTTGGCAGTAATTAATATTCTACTTATTGAAACCCACCCTGACGAGGTCCAAATTAGCTCCAGTAATCTTCAGGGATTGATTATCGACGGTGACCGTATATTTGTACTCGCCGATGCTGGCGTCGTTGGTTGAGAAGCTGTGAAGCAGGGTGGATCTGAACCTATTAGCCTGTTGCTGATGTTGAAGCCTGTTGCTCTCATCAGAAGCAGAGCTATTGAGAGAGGAGCTGGACCCGCCTATTCCTCCCTTGTCGCTTCCACCCTGTTCCAGTCTCACCGGAGATGCGTTTCTCTGAATCGTATCTTTGATCAGGTCCTTAGCGTAACTAAAATAAATTTTTCACAATCGTTATTCACTTTGGTCTAGCAACGTCCAACGGATCTGGTCTCTGGGAAGATTTTCTCACTTTATCTTGTCCTCGGACGTTCCCGTTATTTGGACAAGTCGTTCTTTGGCTCCAGGGTTAACTGAAAATACGGTTTCAAATTTATAGTAAAGGTTGATTTTTTAATATTCTCTCGGAGAGAAGATTTTCGATTGCGTTAATCGTTACGATGCATATTAATCACATTCATATTAGTTTTGTGTCAAAATTCGCATTATTTTGTCTCAAATGTTTTCAGAACTCAGTTTCTGAATTTCGATTTTAGTGTGCGAAGAACGGATTAGAGCAACGGCAATAATTTTCTTCTTGTTAACTTCGCGTCTCAGTTTTTTATTATTGTCAATTCTGCAATGAGTTAGAATCATTATTCAAGCTCTTGATAACAGCGCAGCGTTAATTGCGATCGTTGATTTTGTCTGATAATAAGAAAATTAATGCAGAAAAACAACTTTATTCTCAAATTGTAATCCTGTTCTGAATTCCGATGACAAATTAGAAGCTGAAACGAGTCAATTTTGGAAAAAACTGTTCAAACAATTCAATTTTAGAGACAAAGGTTGAGCAATTAAGGAAATTGAATCCAGTTATTTGATTTTCTATTGATTTTATGAAAGAATGAGATTTTAGTTGATCATCTCTTTCAAATCTGGTCCATTATGGAACAAGTTTTGTAAAAATTGACTCGTTTCACCTCGATTTACGTATCGTTACAGTTCTCGAATTCGTAGCGCATGCATCATTGGCTGATGATTATTCTTCTTTACAAACTTGGAATCTTTATTCCAAGATACTAAAATATCGTTTCTGTCTCTGCGAAGTTAAATGAGCAACAAATCTGTTAGAATATAAATTGTTATTAAAAAAAAAAAAAAAGTTTTCGTTGCTTCATGCGGATTTTCTCTGATCTTCGAAATTCATCAAATCAAACCAGAAAAAAATCTCATAGAATGAATCTTTCTCAGACTTTATTTTGGATAAATTACGATCATAGAAAACCAGAAAATTAATAAAAAATCGTTTTACAAACAAATCATAGAAAACGAATAACAAAGAATAAAAATGATAGATGCAAATTAAAAATATCAATCAATCAATCAATCATGAATCGTGATATGGGAAGATAATTAACAAAAGTCAGGGTTGTGATGATGTGGGGGTGAGAGCACAAAGCCATTAAGACGACAAGAGAAGACAAGAAAAAAAACTCGTCGTTGAGCTGCTAGCTGATTAGCAGGTTGCTGGGTTTTACCTCGCTGGAAGGAGATGATAGTCTCGCTGAGCTCCTCAATCATGTGAACTCGCCTCCCCTTTATTCCCATCACTAGTGTGTAATATCAGTTGTATTTTTATTCGATTTTAATAATAATATGAATTGTAAAATAATCAATATGAATCAAATTAAACAACTAAAAACTTTTGTTCGACTAAATAATAATAATAATAAACGATGAGTCATGGATAAAAAAAATGGTCATAGCATAAGTTTCAAGTGAAATTTCAATAAAATAAAAAATTGAGAATATAGACGAGAAAAAAATTGTTGAATTTCATTCTTCAACAATTTATTATATACTTTTTTTTCTCCAAATATAATTTTGGACCGAATCGGTGAGCCTCTTGGTTTTTGAGTCGAGAAAATGATATTTATTACTTAGTAGTTTGGTTGTTTTTTTTCTACCTTTGCCAGAGTCGCTGTTGCGGATGACGACTTCATCCTTGCAGTAATTTTTTCCCGGTATACGAGTCGGTTTGGTAAATTTACCGCTGTTCTTTAATACTTCTCCTGGTGATAGGATTGGCGTGGCAGTTGGCGACGACATCGGCATTAGAGGAGACGTCAACAGATTTGTTGGAGTGTCAGGCGTCTGAGGCATCATCTCTCCTTGCTGAATAAAGATGGAAAAGAAGCCATCGTTACATTTTCACTTTCGTTTTCAAAAGAAAGACAAATTTCAATTTCATTTAAATAATGTACTTTTCCCTTCTACTTGACTTCTCAAAGTCTGAAATAATGATTTTGGGAATTTAAAAACGAACGAAAGTGTAGAATTCTGAACTCAATTTGAATTATAACACCAGAATTATGAAGATTTTGAGTTTTGAATATGCGAATTTCTTTCAAACTCAGGATTTAGGATTGCAGAACGGATGAAAATTCGTTTTCATTTTATTTTCTTGACAAATCGATGAGAACAATGAATAAAAAAAAAGCTTTTCATCGACCGAATTTGTAAATTCTACTTTTTTTCCCCTATCTTGTCTGATTATTGAGGCAATTTTTTAATAATGCATGAGGAGAATCAGTTCAATATTTAGTAATAAGTAGATTATTCGAAGGGTGTACAGAGAATTTTTTCTGTTTTTGGAAAAGCGCTCTAGTAGTATTTTTTATCTCGATTCTGGTAAAATAGACAAACAAGTCTCAGAAATTATGTTTTTATCTGCGGTATGTAAAAGAATTTTCAAAGTTTTCATTTTTTTTAAGAGTCTTATTCGAATATAAATTCCAATATTCGGAACCTGTCTCCAAGTGTTCCGCAGGCAGGCATTTTACGACCTTTTATCTTTACGACATGGCCTGCACATTGTTATCCCGAAAATATGAAGCCTGGGCTGTTGAGAAAATAATAACAGAGTCCCAAGGGTTCCAAGGGTCCAATTATCCTCAATAGTAGATAAAGGAGAAAAGGAGAAACACAAAAGCAGACGGAAGGAAAAAAAAACACATGGAAAATGTTTTGGAAGAAATTTTTCCACTTCCACAGTCGTCGCAAGACTCAAGGGCCACATGGACAAGAAACAGACCCTAAAAGGCAACACCTAAAGTCCTTGAACTAGCTGACTAATTAATATCTTGTCACATAGTTAATATACAGTCAAACTTCAGATCGGGCTAATTGAGAGAAAATTGAATATTTTATGAGTTTGAAGAATTCAAGGTTTTTCGTAATTTATTTTTCATTCGTAAACTACTTTGATAATACCAATAAAAGTTTTGACCATCAGTTTTTATTTTTTTTCCTTCGGAATAACGAAGTTGAATTCAAGTTCAAATCGGTTCTGAATTTGTAACAATGCGATTTTTTTTTTCACCTTTAACAAAATTACTTACGAATTTGAAAATTTGAGTCATTTCAGGATCTAAATATTTTTAGAATCACTGAATTGCACATTTATCGCTAATTTTGTCTCAAACTACGATTAAAAAAATTCACATCAGTTCCGGAATAGGGAATTCATTCAAATTATATCGTTCTGTAGATGTTAAACACTTCACTGCTGTACACGAATACTTCTGACACTGAGTGAAAGTAAGGATACAGACTTCGATACAGTCGGCCTTTGTTTATTTAATATGTATCGTGCGAGTCTCAGTCTCAGCAAGTTCGTGCCTTATCTCATTGTCAGTACCTTAGTATTTGTTTACATTCATAGCCAATATAGTGTATCGGATTTCCTTAGCTGGTGTCTGGAGTCTGCCTCATTCAACCTAATCCCTTCTTTCAATCTCTAACAATATGAATGCCAACCGCAAGCTTCTCGAATACTCAAAGCTAAGACTCTCAGGCCTTGAAAAGCAAATTTTATACTCGGTCCAATTTTGTGTAAAATAAATAATCACATTCGAAATTCGAGTTATTCCCTATCTGTATCCATTATCTTTCATGTTCATAAAGTTCTGAAATAAACAATTATAAAAACAGAAAAGAATTGAATTTTTCTCTCTTCCTTTTTTCTCTAAATTGAAATTTCTTTATTCCCTTGAATAATTCAATTTTTAATTATAATAGAACCAACAATAGTAATAATAAACTTTTTTTCGCTATCTGAATAACAATTTTTTTACCTATAAAAATAAATTACTGAAATTTTTTTTTCAAAATTCAATTTAGTCCGTGTCTAGATGAAAATCAATTTTTTTTTCTTTCGAACAGAAAAAATGATTCTGCAAGAATAAAAGAAAAAAAGGCTAAATAAATTTCGATTTCACTTCCAAACTCGATTTCTAAAACATCAAGTAAGTTTTTCAATCGAAAAATTATCGTCAAAGGTCAAAGTCAAGTGAAGTAATTGCCTACGTTGAAATTTGAAGAAGTAGAAAATTGTGTAAATCCTCACTGTAAAGTACAATTTTTCAAAATATCTACGAAATTTCGTGACCTACGATTTTTATTTGTTTGTAATTTTTTTATCATCGTTTGTCACAGTTTTTACTATTCTGACGAGTTTTTTTTTTTCGAATTACCATTCGATTTTATTACTCCGAACAATTTCGCTTTGCTTTCTTCGACTTTTCATAGATTCATACTCACATTATCGACGTGAGAGATTTTGTGGACGTAATAAGAGTCCATTGCATCCGTATGACGCCATTGTTTGGCTCTGAGCTCTATCAGTTCGAGCAAATGAACCCTGGTCGTAACGTCCAGCCTTTCGTCCTGACTACCGTTTCTGATAGCGACAAAGGCTCTGTCCAGTTGGTCTGAAATCGACACATCGTTCAATTATTCCTCAAAATAAAAATGAGGAGACATTCTATGATCCTTATTACTCTCAGTGTTGATACAGTCTCAAAATCTGCCTCACGGATATAATTTAGCAACAAAAAATTGACCCAGTTACGTTTTTACAGCAATAGAAAGTCTCGCGAGTCTCTGATCGCCTTTAGAACGACGATCCTACCTTCTAAAAGAGTTTGCATACGTAGATAATAGAATTGTGATCGATCGAGATTGTTTTTTATCACGCTTCGAACGATTTTGAACATCGCAAAATATTTTTAATCCACATTTCACGAATATCGGAAGCTCTGAAAGTTGATAGAGAATTTTTTTATTCCAGTTTAGTAGCAATAAGATAGCATTTTTTGTCTTTCGAAACGTGTTCAAGGACATTTTTTATTTTGAAGCGAATATTATCAACACCAATGCGATAAGAACGACACCTAAGAGTCTCTTATCGCAGTTAACAACTCGAAAATTAAGACTCTGATCAAATCCGAATGCATTTTGGTCTCCATCCACACGAAACAAGAGTCTGAAAGTAATTTTTAAGGTCTCTGGTCTTGAATAGACTTTTTTTCTTCTTATACTCGAGTTTATGTTTCTTTTTTAACGTCAGATATCGGACCGAAAATCTAGATAAGACATCAAATTGAGAGAATCTTGATTTGTAATTAGAGCCAAAACTAGTCCTGAACTTGGTCCTTCTACAAATGATTACATATTAAGCCATATCTTTGAGAATTGAAGAGAATTCAGTAAACGGACCTTTGTATATGGCTTCCAACTGAGGTGCGTAGAGCTTCAGGTGATTGCACATCGTTATCACGTTGCCTTGAAGCGTTCTGTCGAAGAGCTGAACATTGCTGAGATGTAGCGCAACGTTGTCGATCAACGAAACAATGTCCTCGACTGAAAATAAACATGTTGACTAAATTCGACAGATTACTAATAGGCAATAACTATGGGTTACATATATCAATAGTTATTGATTTTGTTTCTGAATGGGTTTTCATACACCGAGCATGCACGATGGATTATTTATTTAGTAGGTTTTAGGTGTAAAGTCGAATAACTTCTACGATTTCCAATCATTTTGGTTGAAATTTGTTGTACACGCTCAGTTTACTGTCCAGAACAATCAGTCGTGGTAGATTTTTGATATCTTGCTTTCGGTTTCGTGGGAAAATGGACGAATGGGATGAAACTGAAGGTAACAGCCATAGTTAGCAGCAAAAAGTGCTGAATTCAATTAAATTCAGACAATGAGGCCCGAGTATTAAAATTTTGTAAAATATTATGCAGTGTAAATCATTTTACAAAAATAAACACGCGAATGTCTATCATGTAATTCTATTCCGAAAGAGCTTGAAATGTTTGGCTGCCCAGATAACCAGACCAGCCCAAGCAAGAGTTGTCATCCTTGTAGGCATTGATGCTGCCCTCATGCTGATGCTACTACAGCTAGCATCAATATAATTGGCATGCTCTGCTGGCGTAAGCGCTACAAAGCAGCATAAACCTGCATCCTAGCGGCATGAATGCTCGCCCATTGCCGATATTTTGTCGTGAATTGCCATCATATTGGATTGAATTTGAAGTTACACCTTGGCGGTCAAATGACACGTTCGAATGATCGTGCTAGCAATATCTCAGCAAATTGCCATCAAATTGTTATCTGAGTGCTAGCTTCAGCTTCATACAAATAGGGGAAGTGGGAAAATCTGTCGAGTTTCAAATCCGATTTTCCATGAAGCTAAATAAAAGCTAGCAGCCATAAGTTAGCGGCCAAACATTTTAAACTTCTCCTGAACAGAATGAAATAATACGATTCATGTCTTTATTTTTGTGAAAGTATTCATTCTGCACAATATTTCACAAAAATTTAATACTTCAGCCTCAGAGTCTGATATCAATTGAATTCAGCACTTCAGGCTGCTAGCTTCAGTTTGGGCTGTACGACATGGTTTTTTGGAACACAAGACAGCATTCCATAAAACTCGGGGGGAGGGGGGTCACCAGCGAAATGCATACACCGCATTTCCTTTACCGGAATAGATCCCAATATCTGAATATTCTTCTTATCTAATATTTCCTAGTGTTTTTTTTATATTTCCCGATTTTTCCTTCGGTATCTTCTAATATCTCGCAAGATTTAGGACTCCATGTACACCAGAGGTTTTCATCCTGATTCACCGCTGGATAAATATATTGGGGATATCGTTTTTGTAGTCTTTGATAGAAAAAATTTCCGATAATATTGGAATATTGAAAACTAAAAATCTTGTTTCCTTCACCACAAGAGAGTATTTAAGTGATACTAGAATCGGCAAATAATTTGAATCAATTTTGTGAATTATCTGATTGTGAAAAGATTTGTGGATCGAATTTTGGAAACGAGTGAATCTGCTTTTCTGGAATTTGCCTTCTGAAATCGATTTAATCAGTTATTGAATCATCATATAATTACCAGTCGTGATCCGCCCGTCGATAGTCGTGTGGCGATGCTGCGTTACCTTCAGCGGTCGAGGTTTTTCGAGTTTTTTGAGGATCCTGCTCCTGTTCATTTGAGTAGCTGCCATTTTTTTCTGTAGATAAATTAAAAAGATAAGAAAAAAAGAATTAGTTCAATTGGTCATTATTAAATATTTTCTCTTCCATTTCACGATTTCTAGTTACTAGTTTCTTTGTTATTGTTTATTATTTTTTTCACGTAGTTTTAGTTTCTTTGTTCCAAATTACAATTTATATTCTCAAAAATTGCAATTTTGAAAATTCGGTTTCTCTAATTGTGTAAAATTTTGGATACTAAAATTAACGAATTTCTATTTTTCTCAACATTTTCTTTCGATTTTTATAGTTTGTTCGTTTTTTTTTTTTTTTTTTTTTTTTTTTTTTTTTTTTTTTT
>JAFFZH010013303.1:22677-36029 GCA_018420115.1 Euura saliciscinereae
GTTTTTTTTTTTTTTTTTTTTTTTCTAGTTTATTTTTGTAACCCAAATTTTGAGTTTTCGAAGTTTCAACTATTTTTACTACAGTCTAAACAATCTCTGTGTCTTAATTCTATTTCTTTATTTTTTTTTTTATAGTTAAATTTGGAAATTCAATATTTTAATTTTTCTTCCTTTCCATTTCGGAAATAAAGAAATTACATTTTTCAAGTTATGAAAACTAAGATTTAGATTTTTGACCCCGATTTCGATTTGATCATGGCTACTTTGTTTATTTGAATTTAGATTTCGATTTTTTCGAAAACTTTCCTCCCGCTTCAGAAGAAAAAAAAATGCAATTCTTGTCTCCGAATTTCGAAAAAACAAAACATTCTAAATATTCGCGCGCGATTATAGTATGCATTGCTTCTATGACTCAGTCTGCATGGTCTCACGAACAGTATACCGAGAGATTTCTATAAAAAGAAACAAAAGAAATACGCACGAGAAAGTAGAAGAAGAAAAGAAAAAAAAGGAAAAACAATAGAATATAGAAAATACAATAGACACAGTGTACACGCTGACAACAGTGCGTATTTCCCGCTTAATCCTAATCATCTGACAGCTGGGTAAGTTTGTTACGTCGTTCGCGATGTTGATATAGGCTTGTCTAATTTCCCCCTTTTTTCTACCTTCTTTTTCTCTCTCTTTATCTTCCTTTGCCAAGTATACACGAGACCCGCAATGCTCGATATAGTCAATAGAACCAGAGAGGCTGTCTACATTCTCTTCTACGAAATACAGTAAAAGAAACAAACGAAAAAAAAACAAAAAAATATGTTGAGGCGTTCCTGACGCTGACACGACGAAATACTCCGCGTTCCGAAACTCGAAGGTTTCAAGAACGCTGAATCAACACACGGCGAGCAGAATTTTCTAAACTGACCACACAACACGTGTGTGTTACACAATTCAAAAAACATCAGACTGTTAATTTTTGTGCCGCGTAGGATCAACCTCATGCATACGTATTTGGTAGCGTATTATACACACATCGCGATGCGGTTGGTAACCGGCTCGCTACCCGCTGAGTAAATATTGTTAATTGATTAGAATAAATAATAGGACCGCGCGACGAAGCGAAGTCGGGAAAGGACCGATGACGAGGTGAGACGGGATTAATACTGGTATTACATGGTTTGTTGAACGCGTGTTGAGAGACAGGCCAGCGGCGTGAAGGTATCGCCAAAACCGCGGGCCGTTAATTTGGCAACAAAATGCTAGCGCTGCTATATTCATCCTTGATCATCGTGTGGGAAATGAAAATGACATCGAGTAACGGCTAAATTCAGGACACAAGGTTGCAGAATAAAGAGAAGAGGGAGAGAATCGCGATTAGAGGCTTCGGATGTGTGATTGAATTAACGGAACTGGACCGTATTTACGTTTCTCTTAGATGACAGTAAAGATATTTTCGTCACGTGACTAAGGAAGATACTTTTATGGCCATATTCACACGGCTATAAATATGAATATAAATAGTATACTGACTCGATTGGTTGAGATGTTCGCTGCAGTCTTTGTGGGTATGTGTATCGTAGGTTTCGACTGGAGCAGAAAACTTGGTATTCTTTCTTCGTTGGTTTTGTTATTTTCAGAACTCAGTCATTATACCTTGTGCAATTTTAATGTACAATCACCTCGCCTCGCCTATACGACTGCCCGGGCTGTCACCACGCGCTATCTCCCGTCTCACGGAGATACCTACCACCACGGAGAACCGCGGAGAACTGCGATGCGTGCGGTGCGCAAAGGCCAGAGGGTGCATGGGCTGCGACAGAGGCGGGGGGACTAGGGAGTTTTCGGCTTCGTCGCGAGTCGGTTGGTAGCGATGCAAGATGGCCGCCGAACCGCGAAAATTTGATTCAGATCGATAAAAATTGAAAGTTATCGTTCGGTATATGTATATTTATTTATTCTTGTAATTATTATAGTAGGAGAGATACTAGTACAGTCAAGAATATAACTTTAGAACACAAGAAAAAATGCACTTTCATTTATTTATTTTGAGTTTATTGCGTATGAAGGTGTAAAGTCTTTTTAGACACTACAAGCATTCTAAAAAAGCTCTGATACTACATACAAGAAGAGAGGCAGAAATCAACGGGTCATAATAAGGTCGAAGAGATTTCGAGGGCTCGAACCTCTAGAATACAATATATTATTCTCATTGCTATGTAGTTATGAAGCTTGAAACAGTATGCAGCGTTCTTTGAATTTTAATAACGAATTCCAGACTCGATTCCAGATAAGGCAAAGCACGAGAAAGCCCCAAAGAGAAAGTAGAGCATAGTGTAATCGTTGCTACCTGATGAGGGTAGGGAGGGATATTCTCGCAGGGTACAACGGCTACAGCGTTACCGACGACCAAATTTCACTCTAGGTTCTTACCGAGCGAGTATTGGAATATGGTGGACAAGATCAATATCTTCAATACCCACAGTTACTGTCAGGTGAAATGAAAGTCACGTGACCTCGATATGATTTACACTTGGAATTTTCAAACGCTATTTTCTCAGCCAAAACACATTCGATTGACGTGAATTTGATATCAGTGACGTAGCAAAACTTAATGAAGGGCCTAAGAGTCTTGGATTTGCGAAAATCGAGACGTAATTAGAGTTTTTTTTAACAATATTGTTCTGTAATCCAAGGAAGTGCTGTCCCTATCCACTAGGGGCAGCACTTCCTTGGGTTACAGAACAATATTGTTACACAAAATTCTGATTATGTCTTTCGATTTTCGCAAATCCAAGACTCATAGGCCCTTCGTTAAGTTTTTCTACGTCACTGATATCAAATTTACATCAATCGAATGTGTTTTGGCTGATCAAATCGGTTTTGAAAATTCCAAGTGTAAATCAGCTTGCGTTTCACCTTAAGGGGAAATGCAAGGCGCGTGAGTGCGAGAGAGATAGCGACATTTTACACTTGGAATTTTCAAACCCTACTCAAGCAGCCAAAACAGATTCGATTGATGTGAAATTGATATCAGTGACGTAAAAAGAGTCAACGAAGGGCAAGACGAATTTTTTTTTGAGAAAATCGAGACGTAATTAACGTTTTTTAACAATATTGTTCTGCAATCCAAGGAAGTGCTGCCCATCTCCACGAGGGGCAGCACCTCCTGGGGTCACAGAACAATATTGTTATACAAAATTCTCATTACGTGTTCCGATTTTCGGAAAAAAAAATTCGTCTTGCCCTTCGTTGACTCTTTTTACGTCACTGATATCAATTTCACATCAATCGAATGTGTTTTGGCTGCTTGAGTAGGGTTTGAAAATTCCAAGTGAAAATGATCAGCTAGCGTTTCACCTTAACTTGCGTGTTGCGGCGTTTGATGTGTGCAATTGTGCATACAAACACGAGTCGTTATGACAGGAAGTGAGTTAATGAATTATGATGGGACCGCACTCGATGTGTTCATGAGTACGTATGTCCTATGTCCCCGAAATTCTGTGTGTGTCGAAAACCATGCAGATATTCGTTTTCGGCAAGTTCTCGGAAGGGCACGAGGAAGAAGCGGGGGGTTCCTCGACCCTCAGGCGACGCCGGTAGTCTGGTTCGTAGTTGCGTAGTGCCCACTGCGTCTTTCCGGTTGAGACATCGCGTGCGACGGTCGTTTGTTTACATCGTGTATATTCGGCTTCGCTATAATCTGAAAACTTTGCAGAAACTTGAAACTACCATTTGCTAGGTAAGTGTTGATATTATTACCCAATGAAAATAACTGGTACATACCGCAGACAACAAAGAGTATTCGATAGCAAGCAAAATGTGAATAACCGTAATAAAAATGCGTAACAGAACGCCTGTGAGACAGAAGACTGCGATTGAAGGGGAGCGTGCTCTACATATAACTATATTCTGAAATCTCTGAACTCGAGTGAAAATGTTTGCTTGTTCAACAAATACGTTCGCTTTTTTGGATAATCTTCGACCCCCCTCGCGCCACGCCATGGGAGATTTTGTCGCTCAACATTGTCTCAACATGGATTCTCTCTACAAAAACCGAGCCTCACATTTTGCCGACTCCCCCCCCCCCCCCTCCCCCCCCAAAAAGCGAACATATTTCTTGAATGGCCCCTAATTCGCAATAACATAGTACATACCGTGAATATGTATAAAAAACAATTATGCGTTACAGATTGTCGCCGACGACCGGCAGCTATCGAATTTTGAAAATGGCCGCAGATATTTGTTTCATCTGCGAGCAAGAGTTTGAAGAAGCTGATAACACTAGGACCTTACAAACGAGAGCTATTCAAAGTTTAATCTCTGCCAGCATTCAGAGACAAGACAACAAGCATGTGAAGTACAAACTGAAGGACAAAGAACGTGTGACGTTACATGGAAAATGTTCTTTATCGTACATCAGCGCCTCGAACATTGAAGCGTGCCGAAGACGAAGAGAAGCACAATTCGGAAATAAGTCTACGCGCGCTACACCCACCACTTTCGACTTTGAGAAAAACTGTCTGTATTGTGGCCAAGATGCTTCTGAAAAGTTTATCAAAAATCAGGCTAAAAAAAGGAACGCGTCGAAGCGACAAAGTGTGAGAAAAGTCACCATGGAAAATTCGCAAGATAAAATTCTGCGCAGAGCAAATGAACGCTCGGATAAATGGGGCAGTGAAATTTCTAACCGTGTAGCTTCGGTGACGAGTTTGATCGAGGTACAAGCTCGTTACCACAATCATTGCAATCTCCGGTTCGCACATTCAAAGTCAGCCACTGACAAAAAATCAGAAGACACTCCGGATGTTATTGAGCTGATCGAAAGATTCGTCAAAGATCATCCCGACGAACGCGAGGTTTCCCTCAATGATATCCTAGTTGGATACGAAGGTAAAGCGGAGAAAAACCAAAAGCTGAGGAAGAAATTGTACGAGAACCTGGCCGATGATATCATAATTACTTCGAACAAGGGTTTGCAACCGATAATTCATTTACGGGACAATCGTAACAAAATTTTGTTGCAAAATTTTGAAGACTCTCAGAACGAAGAGTCGGATCGCATTAAAATAGTTGCAGCAGCTGCAAAGATTATAGCAGAAGACATTCGTGCAAGAGAATGCGACGGAGAAACTTATTCACCTCCTGATTCTCTTATGGAAAACCTTGAAGAAGTTGTACCCGATTCTTTGCGGGTATTTATAGACAACGTCGTTTTAGGTGATAATCGGGGAACAGAACCGAGTGAATTGCTATCCAAAACAGCAGGCATTGCAAAGACGATTATGAGTAGCATTCGTGAGCCTGTCGCGAAAAAGAAAAGAAAATTTGAATAGGTTTATAACTTTAATATACATAATTACATTGTTCTGTTGTAAAATTATCTATAAATATATTTAATATTATAAAGATGACCCAATCAACATGTGTTTTCATTACCAGCAACTTATTACGAAGAAAAAAATTGACATTGTCGAATGTCGAGCGGAGGTGATTTTGGACGCCTTCTTAAAATTCGCGAAGCGCCACGCGTCAGTGATGCGAACTAGGAAAATGATGCTCAGTCGAACGCCAGTATTTTAGATATTTAATTGTGACAGTGTTTGAAAATATCACTTCTGATATTTCTTTTAGTATGTTAGACAGTTTATGTCCCCCGCAGTGCGATTACGGTCAAAAAATGAGTTGAAAGTCAGATAATTTAAAGGTTATTTTCCCATTGGTTTTTTGGGACTCTTGAGACCACGTGGCGGCCGGCCCGATGCTAGCGCCGCAATTCGCCATCTGGTGGGCGGTTTGACACTAATGATAAGAATAAACCAACCGTTGAAGATGTGACACGATTTTAGTAATTTCGTTATTAGAGGTATGTGATCATGTGTGATTTAAAATACGAATCATTGAAAAGTCTCTGAATGTAGAAAAAAAAATATGTATCTGAAAAAAAGGTAGTGAAAATTACCACTACAATTTATTTGCATTCTGTCAGGTCATTGGCTCAAAAACTATAGAGGAATGGTGAATACGAGAGAAAATCCATTATTGTTGAACTATACATCACTGTAGCCTGGCAAACTTCGCGCCATTCGTATGAGGACAGATGGTGCGTAACTTGCTGATCCCGAGCGACATCGCAGACGAAGCTGCAGCTTGCTGCAGCTTAAAGTTGAGAACGCCCGAGCGATCCGAAAAACCACACATATCCCCTCGCCGAGTAGTTGATCACGTTTGTGATTTCGCGTGTGGAGATTGCAATCTCATCTAATCTCATGTCATATTTGTCATTTTTGCAATCTTACCCATCTGATTGCCATCTCTGTAATCTTACGTGTCTCGTGTAATCTTGCTGTGATACTTTCCATCTTCCTGCAGTCTTCGAAATCTTCATATAATCCCTGTAATTTGAATCGCTGTAAGTCATTTGCGTAGTTTTGCCTGAATGTACAAAATTAAATCATATCTCAGTGTGGCACATCATCAGTGCTGAAGTGCAAAATGTCTTCTGTAGGCCTCCGCCCAAAAGGCAGTTCTCTCGGGGAGTGGGTTTACGTCCGGTTTCGTATCCAGTCCAGATATGTTCAAGTAAATGAATTTCTCCTTCGTGATTGGTTTCCAGGTCAGCGGATCCCCGGCTGGAGTTGGTTCTCTGGTAAGAGATAAATTAAAATTGATACAAACTGACCGATATACCTGAAAACTGTGAGGCTCACCCATATTTGGCGAAATTTGTCCATAGTCGAATCATCGTTTCCAGAACGAATTCGTCCTCCGAACCCGCGACCGGTTTTCTCCAGAACAACAATTTGTGGTAGAACAAGTATCCAAGATCGTCAGCGTGCGCGGCACCTGATTACGGATATATTCGGATTAGTTTCTGCGACAAAACTGGAACGATCTCGAAAAGCGGCTGTGTACTTTTGGCCGTTTTATTGTTACCATTAATCAAATTTCAGTGAGTGAAGACATAAAACAGTTACTCAACACACACTTACACAAGAGTTTTTTCTTACGATAGCATCACTTTTTCTATAGTAAATCATTCCAACTTTTACAAGTTCCAGATGTTTGAGTAGATTTTCCGATTCTTGAAGTTATTTTTTACACGAAATACTGCTACAAAAACGCAATGCTCACCCGGTGCCCAGATGTTCTGGAAGAACTTCCACAGGTTAAGTCCGCCGTCGTAAGAGAAGTTGTAGAAGTAGACTGGACTCTTGGAAGCATCAACCTGAAGTTCCGTTGCAATTCTTATGCCAGCGATGAAAAAATGATCTGAGTAGAGCTAAAGACCATTACATGATGAATTTAAGAAGAAGAAAAACTGTGGAGAGAAATTGACAATAAAATCTGTATAGCACTAACGTTGGTAAGGCTGCTGAAGTTATCATGGCCGATGGGCTTGTCGTCGAAGTAAAATTTGCGGATCGATTTTCCTAGATCGTTTCTCAGCTCTTGGTCAGTTATATCGTGGGGTACAGAGCGTGCCGTGTCGTCAAAAGCTGCGGCCATGACTTCCGGGTTTATAATCTCTGAAAAGATGGGCGTATGCGATGAGCAGTTTTGTAATTACGTTCTCGATGACGTCCTACCTTTCCAGAAGAAATACCCTTCTTTACTCGTGTGGCCTGTGATGTAAGGGATGTCATTGAACCTTCCAGACTTCAATAATTTCAGAGGATGATCCGGGAGAAAGGTGTCCTCTGACTTCACACCCCTCTCAATCGTCGGCGTAAACATCAGAGGTATACCTATTCTCCTTCGCTGCTCCTACAATTTTTCAGGAAGATAAATCATTGGTACAATTGATTGTCGTCAGACTTCAGGATACTAGTTGGTTAAAAAGTCCGCTTTTTAATGTCGTAGTTTTTTCGTTCGTGACTCATATTATTTCGAATATCGATTTCGGCTATTCTGATGAGCCAGTCCCTTAACCCGACGTACCTCTCCCGTCAGAAGTTTGTCTTGGTTCTTAATGATATCCTGGTACGGGACTGTCTTCAGGAACCTCAAAGCCTGCTCAGTACTACCATTCAGGTCTTCGGCTCCCAAAGTTTTGGCTAGTCTCAGAGTACGCTCAGCGACATTTTCGGTCAGAACCCATGGATTGGCAACTGACCCACTCTGTCCAATCGCTCTGACGAACAGACCTGCGTTAATCGAAGAAAAATGAAGTAATGATCGCGATCTCCAGACAAACTTTACTCACCCTTCGACATGGGCGAAACAACATGCAAGTGGACCGAAGCTCCACCGGCGCTTTCACCGAATATGCTAACGTTGTCTGGGTCTCCGCCAAACCCGGCTATGTTTCGTTTGACCCAACGCAAAGCTGCCACTTGATCCTTCAATCCCGCGTTCCCGGGGGCAGCGTCGTCCCTGGTGGATAGAAATCCTGTCAAAAGTTGAAAGATTGGCTTCAGAATATCTTGGGCCGGAAATTTCCGATTCGGAATAATTTTATCGTCCTTTGGGTGGCGGAAAACACCAGAATTTCGGTAAGAACCGATCCATCCTGAGAGAATGTTTACATTATGATGTTTCAGTTTTCAGTGCATCTCCTAATTAACGCAATTTGCACACTGCATCAAGAATCAAATGTACGCCTGGTACCTTGCGGAGAGCTAACCTGAGAATTGTGGGATCTCATTCAAGTAGGTATATTTGTTTGCTATGCTTATCCCTGGGAAATTCCTTTCATGTCTTATTGTTAGGATAGCAAGAATCATGTTTGGAATGCACCTACTGTGGTAGTGTATCTGGAATTCACTCTGACTTCCATGATCTGAATCTAAACCACGAATACGAACCAAACTTTCGAAGATCTTTTGACTATGAGGTAGCTGCTACTTCTTGAGGCAATGCCTGTCATTTCTCAAAATGCATGTGACGCAAATCCATTCTTTCCCGAGACGGTACCACTATTTTGGTCATACATCAATTACTCTCGAAATTTGTGTCTTTTTCTTATCGAAATACCCAGCAAATGCTCACCCAGAGCTGCTAGCCGGTAGTTCATCGTGACGAGCACGATACCAGTTCCCATGAAGTAGTCAGCACCGTAAATGGTCTCATCGCCAGAGCCCTCGATGAAGCCACCACCGTGGATGAATACCATAACAGGCAGCCGTTTATTCCTCAAAGTGGGAGTGTAGACGTTGATGAAGAGGCAGTCCTCGTCACCTTGGTTGAAGCCAAACACCATGTCTACTTGGGGACACATGGATCCGTGAGATACAGCGTCCCTCACATCGGCCCATGCTGTTTCTTCTTCTGGTCCCTGAAAGTTATCTCGTCTTAAAGGTATCTGGTTTTCTGGGCGATGATAGTGTAAGCCCCCGGATTGGCATCCAATAGACCCGGAGCTATTACGAGTACACTCGACACTCACGCCCCTATGGTGACACGCGAGCTCAATCGACCCCATGCTGGCTGGTTCACGCCCGATCTTAAGGGACAAATCCGGACTCGTAACAATTTGTATTCTAACGCAAGGCGCTTGAATTCGCCTGAGCTAATGCATCAATGCCGTTCATTACGCCGCAGTATTAAAGATCAAATCGAGAAAGCCAAGAACACCTTCTATAGGGATCAATTGTCGGGCCTTCATGACGCCTCTGGAGTCTGGATGGAACTAAGGCGGCTGGGAATTGTCACGTCTAACGATTCGTCGTCCTCTCCTCTAAATCACTTTGAACCGGATGAACTCAACACCTTTTATACTTCTATCACCAGCGTCCATCCGCCATGTTCCTTAACCGAACTTGATCTCCTGCTCACCAGCACCAGCTACCAAGTCCTTAATGCTCTGATCTCCTACCTTACCAAATCGCGAGTCGGAGTCCTAACGGTATTCAGCTCTCGCACATCTGCAGAGACCCCATCTTGCCGTTTTAACACCTCATCTGACTCGCCTATTCAACGCCTCTTTTCGTTGCTGTACATTCCCACGAATCTGGAAATCTGCCTACATTATTCCCCTTAGTAAATGCAATCCTTCCCGCTCCGAATTAGATACTCGGCCCGTGAAAAATCTGGCGCATCTTGCCAAAGTCTTTGAACGAATAGTAGCGAATCAGTTAATGCCGTATCTAGAACTTAACAACATCCTTGACTCAGTCCAGTCAAGTTTTCGGAGATTTTATAGTACCCAATCGGCTTTGCTAAAAGTGCTGGACGATGCGCGCCACGCAATCGATGGTAGGCAGGTTACGATACTCATTTTCTTCGACTCTAGCAAGGCCTTCGACAGTATAAACCATTGGCTGCTGCTATCCAAATTGCTTTACTATGGGCTCTCTACCAACGTAGTAAAACGGTTTCATTCTTATTTGTCGGGTAGGTCACAGGCTGTCCAGGGTCTTACAGGGAACCATTCTCCCTTCTTGGAAAATCATTCCGGCGTACCTCAGGGCTCTGTTCGCTGCCAAGTCTAAAAATGTAGTTTCTGCAGCCCCGCCATTTTTGAATATTTTTTACTCAAATTTATTTTAGGCATTCTTAAAGCCTTTTCTTACCTTGTGTTAAAAAATAGAAATATTTCGATCTATACTTTCGAGTTTATGAATTTAAAAAAAATTATACCCATTTTCGGAGCAGCCAGGGTGGCCAGACCCTTAAGCCATTAATGTAATTTACTTCTTATTTATTCCTTATTCATTACTTATTTTAAACTAGGCTTAGGTATGACTCGCTACGTACTAGTTTCTAGTCTCTCTGCTTTCTGGGGTTGCGGGCAGCCATTCAACTGCTTCGTCCACCCCAGATTTACTGTGTTTTTTCTGTTACTTTTTTTTTCTAGCAATAGTGTCTACTCCGTACATGTTTTCTCGTCATAATTATTCGCATCCGCCCAAGTCCGTCATTATTGTTATTATGTCACTATCTTTCATCTCTTTCACACCCATCTTTCTATTCTGGTAATGTTATCGCGTTATTACACCTATCTCTCTCATTATTATTGTCATTACTGTCTCCATCTTACTATTACTCTGTCACTCATTTAGTTCTTCTTAAGACACTATATTTTTAGATTATGTATGCAATCTTTTGCCCTTCGGCCTTGATGTAGGCTACGGCATAATAAACTATATACAATACAATACAATACTTAACCTACCGTAACTTAACCAGAGCCTAACTTACGCTACACGCTCGCAGGTCGTACGCGTCGCAGTGTACACATTATACGCGTTGTCCTTATATTCTGCACGGAGATCATTTCGTGCACTAGCGAGAAAAATCCGGGCGCTTGTTATAGCTACCGATCGGCAGACTTTCGAAACGCAAAACTCTATGCGGACTTCGGTCACATATTTATATACACCTATATATTTTTGCGATTCGAAAGTCTGCCGATCGGTAGCTACAAGCGCCCGGATTGATAAAAACATATATATGTATATATATATATATGGCCTATAAGCGGCGACGAATTTTTATTATTCTCGCTGGTAATCTTCGCGAGATAAGTTCCCCTGTAGTAGGTATATTATTCCACATTCTTTGGCAGGTCTTATTATTATGGATGGCATTTCTTGCTAGTCTCATTTTTACTATTCTCATATGATGATTCTTAATAGCCGTTCAGTACTTGCTGCCCTTCAAAATAGCAAAATATCTTATTCAAAATATCAGCTTACTCCATTGTTACAGGGAAATATCAGAAGAATGCACTTATATCCCGAGTTTGCTAGCAAATTTTTGAACTTTTTAATACAAAAAGTCTCTCCGTGTAAGTACGCCAGTTCTATCCGGATTTTACACGGTTCTTCGTTCTTGTTTGTAGCTGAAATAATCCGAAACGTGTCCGAAAGATGTCCGGGGACAGGTCTCGGATAGTTCCGGATACGAACACGGACCCGCAAAACCACTCAACATCCAGATATGACACCTCCACGTCAGAAGATAACTGTAGCTAGCATTTTTCGGTTCCTTTGCTGATACACGTGCTCCACGCGTGAGTTTTGAAATTGAAATGCCAGAAGCATACATTTCGTCGATCCACATAATCAATCTTAATCACAAAAGTAATCATTTTCTGGTTGTAATGCTTACCTTGAACCTGAGTTCTCCCACGGGAGGCTTAGCGTAGGGAATCCCTTTGAAGCTGTAAAAGCCATCGCCGCGCCACGAACTTGTCTTTATACCCCGTATGAGGCCCTTGTCTATCTCTACTATAACGTAGTCGTACGTGAAATATAGTTTGTAAGCTAGAGCGGAGACGAGCGCGACCAGCACAGCCGTGTACAACAACTTCCTCATTGTGAGCAGAACGTGCTCACTGCTGGCCTATTGCTAAGAGCACTGACCAGTGAACACAACTTGTGCAGTAAGCAGAGATGCTTCGATGCGGAGATTTCGAATTGGATGGCTGGACGTGTGTATGCGATATCTCGAGAACAAGTGCGCGGATTATTATCTAATGGAGCGCGATCGAGGTGGAACTTGAACTTAGAACTGATCAGATTTTGGCCTTGATAGGTTCAGTACTTTTCCAATTGTCTTAATACCATAATTCTATGAAATACACTATTCTATGAAACGCACTATTCTCGCCAGCACGTAGTGAAGCGAATACACGTGCGGGCGTAATGCGTCACACGTAACCGCCACGCGTGCGAAGAGACACCATCAGGTGGTCGCTCATGTGCGGCGTACCACGTGCGGGCATTATGATGTCATTCTGTTCGATATAGGATGATCGATTCGTAATATTTCATCAGAAGTTTCATACAGTTCGTAAGAAATACACGATATGTTTCTGAATTCGTGACAAATTGGTTCCAAAATCATAAATTTTGTTAAAATTACGAGCGAAATTTTTTTCAACTTTTTTCCGAAGTAACTATTTTTTTATTTACTTTTTTTTTTTTTTTTAATATTCGTGATATTTAATTAGTTATTAGAGTGCTACGGAGTTATCTATCTATATGATAGACATACAAGAATAGAATAAGACTGAAAAACAGTAGCAGTACGTAACTCTGTCAAACTGATAAATAAACAATAGATTGCAAAAAAAAAAAACAAGAAATTATTCCAGAGAATAAAATTTCATCGAAGATAATTGTTGCTAGGAAAATCTCCACGCCGATTTTGACAATGATCGACCCTGAAAAATATGCGTTACTCAGGTGCGTTCGGTATTTACATTTGGAGCTGAGAGAAAGTAAAAGCTGAGAGCAGAGTAAAACTTGATAAGCGGAACCGGAGCGAGTAGAGTGCGCATAGGGTCACGTGATGCGCCGGGATTTAGCCCACTGAAATGTAATAGACCCGCGGGGGCCCGATTCTGTTTCTTTTACGTACCGATACGAATGAAACGTACTACCCCCTCTCCCTCGTTTGTCTATCGGTTC